>QLOM01001485.1:0-10945 GCA_003313785.1 Termitomyces sp. MG148 | reverse complement strand
GGTTGTGTGGAGGAGGAGGGTTTGGGGTGATTTTGGGGGTGTTTGAGCTGAGAGGATGTCTGATGATAAAGCCGATGCACGTAGAAGTGTAATTGGGGTGGAGAAGACGTCGGGATCGGGGTTGCAATTTAGTGCGCCTTCTGATTCTAAATTGCTGCTTTGTTTTTTGTAAACTAAAAGTCCCATTCTTCCCCGTCAATGGTCTAGACGGCCCGGCCCATAGTCTGGCGCTTGGGGCAGTCGTTGATTAAGTAACCCTGCTCACCACACAGGATGCAAGCCCCTTTCCGGTGCCGTTCCTCCTGCATTTCTTCAGGCATGTTGATCGAAGGTCTGCTCTGGAACCAGTTGGCATGGAGGCCTTCTTTGTTGAGCTGGTCCAGGGCGTTGTTGTCCTGACCCAGAGGGTTTTCCGGGGTGTTAGTGGGGGGTTGCAGAGCATTGTTGACATCGGCAGCGTTGAGCTAGGTGGGGGGTCAGAGGCCTGGAGTGCGGCCAGTGCCGAGGGGTCCTTGATTGGCAGGGGGTCGTGGAGTGGTGCTGTTGGTTTGGGTGGTGCCAGAGAGTCGATTGTTTTGGGGTGCGAAGGTGCTGGTTGTCCAATTGCTGTTTCCGAAGTTGTTCCAGGTTGTCTGAGGGGCTGATAGCTTGCTCCGGTCCTCCTAGTATTGCTGGTCAATCTGTGTAACCAGGGCCTTGTAACCGTTGTAGGTGGGTTGCTTGGGGGCGAGCCAGAGGACTTCCTTGATGCGTTGGAGTAGGGCGCGGCGCAGGGCAAACTGGAGAGCGTTGTAGTTCCAGCCTGTCCTGTAGGCCTCTCTTTCAAAGCAGACAATGAAGGTGGTGAACCATTTCTCTGGGCGCATGCGTAAGTTGAACAGGGCCTTCTCAGCTTCCACTACTGTGTCGAATATGCCAAATTTGCTGAAGATTTCCTGAACAAAGGCCTGCTAGTTGGAGAGGGCTGGGCTGTGAGCATTGAACTGGAGCAGGGCTGTGTAATGATCAAAGGCAATACTCTGGAGATATGATGCTGCAAAGGCCACTTGTGAGCTCTCAAGTTGAAAAGTGACTGACTTAGCTTGGAACATGATAAGGCATTGTGTGAGGAAAGTGCACCACTGGCAAGGATTGCAGCCATGAAAGAGTTCAGGTTTCTGGAGGTCAAGTTTTCCTTTGCAGGCTAAGGCGTTGCCCTGCAGAGCAGGGTTGCGGAGTGGCCTGGTATTGTAATAGTAATAGTAGTGGTTACCACCACATGGTGGGGGGAAGGCGTCCATTGCAGGGCCCCATCCCCCTGGAGGTCTGCTGTTGGGGAGCCCATTACCTCCCAGAGGGGGGCTTGGGGCCCAACGAAGTGGTTGTGGTCCTCCCAGAGGTGGTGGTTCTCCTGCCAGTGGAGGGGGCCTGGCTGGAGGTAGAGGTGGCTTCTTTGGCAAAGGTCTTGGTAGTGGGGGCCCTAAGAACAGGGATCGTGACGGGCCAGGGTTGTGTAGGGGTCATGGCAGGCCCTGGTCCTAAGGGGAGCAAGTTAGTTCTGGGGGTCCCGGTCCTGTGGATGGACATGCTGGAAGGAGGCCAGTGGCAAAGAACTGTGCATCACAGGGAGGGGGCCCATTACATCATGCGTTGAGGTGGGGGGGCCGGTCGCGGACAAATTTGGGGGCTCTGGGTGGTGGAGCATTGCTGGGGGGTACTGCGCCAGGACCGGGTTTCTGCTTGTCAGCGTACAAGAGAGTATGCTAGGAGGCTTTGTTGTTGTCTGGTAGTGGCAGCGCGCCTCTCAGGGTTCAGTTGGAAAGGTGAAACACACTGAGAAAGGAGTTGGCCTAGGGGTACACAAAGAGCTTGATGGTGCAGGTAGCAGGCTGATTGAAGAGACCTCCAGAGAGGTTGAGGAACTGAAGGAGGGTGGATGCTGCATTGAGTTCTTCCTTATGGCGCGGGTCCAAAATATGTTTGTGGAATTTGTCCTGCTAGATGTGAAAGGATCTTGCAGGGTCTACAGGGTCTTCAAAGAGTCGGGGGTTTGGACTAGTATAGATTTCGTCAATTAGTGCCTGCAGCTTGTTCCAGAGGGTTCTGTCCACATTCAGAGTGTTTTTTGCATTGGTGGGAAGGGTTCCCTGTTGATAGTGATGCGAAATGTAGAGTTTGTTGAACTAATCAGAGGGACTCCAACTAGTGTAGACAACTAAACTTTACTTTCGCAAGTTTTGTGAGGCTATGACACAGAAACTAACACTTGTAATGAAGTTGTAATGGTTTTTGTAGTTTTAGTTTATTATTATAATGAACTGAAGTAGTTCACAATATAAATGGTCTCTAAAAAGATACCAAAAAGCGACCCTAGTAAAGTCAACTAAATGATAGGCCTAAGTGGTCACACTCCCTGAGGACCCCGAGCTACACAAATGGTTTATTTATTAACAAAGCTCAAGCTTTGATTTGAGCAAACTTAATTCACACAAATGTAGGCAATAAGCTTTATTAAAGGTCTGAAGTACTTTACTGATTAGCTTAAGTAGTCCACTCCCTAGGGACCCCGAGCTGCACAGGTTTTCCTTAGCTGGGTCCCCCTTTTCTCCTCTTTTGCATGTCAGTGGCTTCCTATTGGTCCGGGTATAGGCTAAAGTTTGAGCCATCTGGATGCCAATTCAATAAAATTTACTGAATTGAAAGTTTTTGCTCTGGCAGCCAGTTTCAGGCTATTTCCGGCCTCTGGTTTCCATGTTTCCATCATCCAGAACCCTCTAAGGGTCCTTCCATTGTATCCGCGCAGTTCTGGGGAGTCTGGAGGTACCCAGGGGGGTGGGATAGCATTATAATTGAGTGCTGTAGGGCTCTAGAAAGGAAAGTCACAAAGATTTGATGGAATTGATGTGCTAATTGCAGATCATGATCCAGGATCTTTGATTGATTGCATCAATCCTTAATTTAGACTGATTTTGGTATTCGGATCTTGATCTGAGATTAGATAGCTATTAATCTAATCTATTTTGATGGCTGCCCAGTGCTATTTTCAGCTTTATCTTTGATTGTGGATCTCTCTGTGATCAAATCAGCTTCTTTTGGCACAGCCACAGCTTGCTTATCATTCTCATTAAGATCTTACTCTGGATTATTAATGATTGATTGATGGAAGTCTTGGCTATCACCAATCCATCACTACTCAAAAGTTTGTCTATAACTCAACAAATTATGCATCATTTGACTTTGTTTGACTAGTTTCAGACTTGTCGGGAGGTGGGAAACACTATGGTATGTCTAGCCTACAGGTTTTGGCTGTCTAGTATGTCTGGCTCATGGTTTTCAGCCTTGTTTTTAGACATATTATGTATATTTTTGTCTTATACCGTATAATGTTACTGGTTTCAGTGTTCCGCAACGGCAAGCTGCCGTATCAATGGGCTTGGAGGTGATGGTGGACTTCAAGGCGTCAAAGGCCTGCTATTCTGCATCTCCCTAAGCCCATGCAACGTCCTTTCTAGTAAGGTTGAAGAGGGGCCAAGCATGGTGGGAGAAGTCCTGGATGAACTGCCAGTAGAAGTTAGTGAACCCCAGGAAGGCCTACTCTTGCTCTAGGGTTCCGGCCACTGCGTGACACCAGCCACCTTCACTGGGTTCATCTCTGCCATGCCATGGGAGATGATGAGTCTAAGGTACTCAATGCGAGTCTGCTCAAATACACACTTCTCTAGCTTGAGGTAGAGCTGGTGTTGGTGGAGACGGTCTAGGACGACTTGCATGATCTGGCAATGTTCCTCTAATGTCTTGGTGTAGATAAGGATGTTGTTGAGATACACGCATACCATGCTGTTGGCTATGAGGTCCTGGAATATGTTGTTCATCATGGTCTAGAAGGTGGCAGGGCTGTTAGTGAGTCCACAGAACATCACTAGGGATTCAAATAGCCCATGGTTGGTCTAAAACACTGCCTTCCACTCATCTTCCTCCTGGATGCGCACATTGTTGTAGCCCCAGCAGATGTTTAACTTAGTGAAGTAGTGCGCACCCCAGAGGTTGTCAATTAGTTCCAAGATGAAGGGAAGTGGGTAGCGGTTCTTGACAGTTATTGCATTGAGTACGCAATAGTCCTGGACCAATGGGAGAGAGCCATCCTTCTTCTTGATGAAAAACACTGGAGAGAGCATTGGAGACTTTGAGGAGTGGATTCATCTGGACTTCAGATTCTCCCAAAGGAACATGTCAAGTTCATTCTGCTCCTTGGGCATGAGCGGATAAACCTTGCAGTTGGCCGGCTTTTAATCTGGCAGGATCTTGATAGTGTGGCCCCACTGCTTGTGTTCCAGGAGGGAGTCAAACGAGGCCTTAGAAAAAATGTCTTCAAAGTCATGCAGGTGGTTGGAGACTGCATCCCAGAAGGCCCACAGAGGAGTGTTCACCACAAAAGCCTGGGCCAGCTACCAGGAGGTGGTCTAGCTGGCCTGGATCTCCTCTGTGACTGGTAGGGGTCACAGCATAGTGGCATAGATGCAGTCTCCTACCTTGATGGCTTTGTCTGGAAGCTCCAGGTCTGGGGCGAGTAAGAACTCCCCCTTGCATTCTTCTTCCTAGCTGGAGTCCCCTCCGCTATGTCTGTTGTCCTCATAGAGGGCCTCTTTATGAGGGAACACCAGAGGCGGGGGGTCTAGCAGGTCAAGATTTGCAAATGGGAGGTATTCCACCTGACATGCTTGGATAGCTGTGTGTTCCTGCATTGCGGTGTGCCACTCCTTCTTCACTTTGTCTGTGCAGGTGGTGCAATGCCAGAGGCACCAGCTCATGCTGATTTCTTCTGAGTCTCAGTCAATCTTCAGATTGTGCTTCTAGAGCCAGGAAAATCCCAAAATCATCTCCTGTTCTGATGCTTATAACTGCAAAGGTGGTGCACTCCGTGTGGAATTTGTAGCACAGGACAAGGTCCACCACGAAGTTGATGGATCCTGCTTTGTTACAAGTGCCGTCGACATTGTCAGGAAGGGCCAAGTTGTGAGCTAGTGCTTGTAAGGGCGACCTTCGGAGGTTGCGGCTAAGTCACACAACTGGCAGAGGGAAATCCAAAGTGTATTAGAGACAGTACATATTACAGGGAAGTAACTAATCACCTGGCAGAGGGAAATCCAAAGAGAACAAGTCTAAGGATTCCTCTGCCACGGCGTGGCGCATCAGTGCAGGGGCGAGGGCATGAGAACGACTGTACAACATCTCGGAGAAGTCCGACGACTGCAAAGGAGCATCCCAGAGACCTCTGGGATGGCCCGAAAAGGAAATGGCCGGAAAAGGAAGTCCGAGGGGTCCCGGAGATCTCCGGGATGGCCAGAAAAGGAAGTCCCCTGACAGTGCCACTCCACGTAGCTAGTGTCCACAAAGAGTCCGGTTGCTTCGGAGTCTAGGAGGGCAACTATGCTCCGGGTTTGCTGTGTGTTGGTGGTTTTGAACTCCACGTTCATCTGAAGCGAGTTGGGTGACAGAGTGGATGCTATGACATAGCAGCGGAGGAGGCAGTGCTCCTAGGCAGGAATGCATGCCTGGGGAGGAGTCAAGGAGGGCTTACTAGAGCCATGGGGTATGTCAGGAGTAGTGCTTATGGTCAGGGGAACAGAGTCATCAACAGAAGTTGTATTGGTTTCTTCTACCAACAAACATGTGAACTGGTTAGCACTAGGCAACAGGGGCATACTCTTTACTCATTACATCTCCAAAAACCCTCCTGCGACTCCTGTGACTCTCCAGCAGTAAGAAGGGCCTCATGCATGCTCTCCAGGGCAAGAGCATCCAGGGAAGGGATCCTAGCCATGTTGTGAGCTGCTAGGAGCTGTAGGAGCAGCTCCTCTTGCTCCTCCAGAGACAGATAACAGACCTCCAGGCCTCAGAGGCAGTGGTGGGCAAAGTGATCCTGTGTGCTACAGTGTTGGCATGAGAACGGGAGAGGTGCGTGCTACTGAGAAGTGTCTATGTCCATTGGGGCACCCAGGAACAGTACTGGGGGTGCCGAAGGGGCAGCCAACAACGCCACTGGAGGCAGAGCAGTTGGTTGACAGGGGAGTGGAGCGGAGAGGCGTGAGGAGTAAGTGGGGGTTGCAGCCCTGCAGAGATTCTGCTTGAGCTCCATAAGCTGCCACTGCTCCCTAGCTACCCAATACCATGATAGGACCTGATTGTCTGCTGGGCATCCTTCAGTGAAGTTGTTGATGCGCTCCATCAAGACTAGATAGAGCCCTTCCTAAAAGGTGAGGCACAACTGCAGGCCATCGGAGTACTTGGCCTGCTCTACCAATGTGCGGAACAAGTCAATGTACTTGTCCAGGGATCACTTTCCTTGGCTGTACTGATCCTTGTCTTGTAGGACCAATGCGGCAGTTTTGGCTGAGTTCTAGGGAAAGAACTCGTCCCAGAACTCCTGTTCGAACTTGGCCTAGTCTGCAAAGCTGCCAATGCTACTGGGGCATCGGAAAACCCTCATTGCATAGGTGGCCACCCATCCCGACTTCATATAGGACAGGACTCATGCAATCTTCAGCTTGTCAGAAACAAAGTCGTTGCTGCAGAATTGGATGCAAGTGATGCAGGATTGGAAGAAACGTTCCTCAGATGCGCGGTCACTATTGTACATGTTAAGAATTGCCAGGCATGGGATATTGGAGTGCTCCCATGCTGAGAGAGGGGATTGCACAGTGTGAGGGCGTTGCACTGGTAGAGTAGGCAGCAAGGGGTCAGTTGCTACCAGAGCAAGGCGTTTGAGAAGCGTGCAGAGGGAATTGGAGATAGTTTCAGTCGTTTGGTGGAAGTAAGTGAGTTTGGCAGTGTGCTGGATGAGGGAGGCTTGAGTGAGTTGCATCTGCATTTCTAGATGGAGCAAGCGGGTTCAGGCTTTCTTGTCAGAGGCTGTGGCATCCAAGAGAGCTTCTGAAGCAGCCAGCTGAGACATAGATATTTTTGATGCTTAAGCCTAGTGAAGAAGCAACAAATAGGAACTCAAAGAGTTTTGGCAGCTATAGGGAGCTTTCAGACTAGGATTAGGAGGCTTGTTCTGCTGTAAAGGCAACCTCCAGAAGTTGTGGCTAAGTCACACAACTGGCAGAGGAAAATTTGAAGTTTATTAGAGACAGTACAATACAACAGGAAATATAACTAATCATCTGGCAGAGGGAAATTAGAAGAGAACAAGTCTAAGGATTTCTCTGCCATGGCGTGGCACATCAATGCAGGTGGCAGAGGCATAGAAATGGCTGTACAGTACTTCCTGGAAGGCATGGGAGCATTCCAAAGATCTTCAGAAATCCCCAGAGAACTCTGGGGTTCCAAAAAAGGAAGTTCCAGAAATGGAAGTCCCCTGACAACCCTGGGGCCCACTCCTGGCCTTTCCTGAGTATATAAGGCTTTGGCCTCTTAGTTGGTCCTTAGTCTTGGTATTAACAATAGTTTCTACTTATTTTTTTTCTATTCTCTGTCTCTTTCCTCTTTTCTTCTCTCAATAAAACTCTTTTTTCTCTCCATTTCTTGTTCAATCCTAAATTTCTGACCTCTTCCTCTCATGCTTAACCTCTGTCTTCACTTTGGTCAAGCTACCACTGTGATCGGACTACCTTAGAGTACTTTGGACTACTTCTCTAAAGCCCTCTGCAGCCCCTATTGCCCTCTGAGCCCCTCTAACTAGTGAGTTCATTGCTCTACAGTGAGCCCCCAGGTCAGCGGTCCTTGATATCATACCAAGACTCTCCTCACTCATCAGAAGCTCAAATGGCAACCTACACTCAAAACTATATACCTCCTGTGGCCTATTCTGTTGATGCCTATGGGCGTCCCCTAGTTGCATATTACCCTCCTGATACATTTCCTACTACTCCCCCATACCCCCAACAGTACTACTCTGCCCCTGTGCCATATGCAAACCAAGACTGGCAAGCGGATACTCAGGGTTACCAGTTTGAGCCCTTGGTTAGCCAGTGCCTAACACTCAATTAGCATGCCCAGGCCCTCTATTATGCACTGGGCTCCAATTTGCAGCCCCACTCTGGGGAATGCTGATAGCATCACTACTTTCCTATATGCAGAATTTGAACTAGTTTTGAGTCTTTGTGATTTAGTTAGAATGCTATAGGTGTGACTAATAATAAATAAGGAATCTTTAGAGATTACAGCCTTCTCCTCAGTACTCACTACTTTTTCCTACCCTCTTTGAGGCCGAGGACTGGCAATGCCTTCCATCTGGTCTAGCCACTCCTGTCAACTTCTACCAGGCCCATGCAACCCTCAAACATGACCTTGACTGAGCTTGAGCAATGCTCCAGTCCTACCATGTTTGAGTGGAGGCTGATTGCCAGCGCTTCCTCATAGCCCAACAAGCTCTTGCCATATTCACCCTCTAGTTGAATGCCATTGCCCACTTTGCTGCTGAGTGCCATAGCGCTATCCAGTGGCAGGTTCACAATCAGTTCTTCACCAACATGTTTCTGCCCAAGCGCAGCCCACTTCTGCCTGACATGATACCTTTAGAGACTTTTGACCCCTCCAACAGCAACCACAAGATGGATTGGGCCTAGGTTGTAGCATGGATATTTTACATTTTGGACCTCAAATATTTTTGGACTTTACACGTTATTTTGGCACTGTGTTTTATAGTTAGTAATAATACTGATACCTGCTCTCTGACCCCGCTCCATCCATCTGCTGCCACTCTGCTGTGTTATCTGTAATCAGTTTCCATCATTGCATGCTATTAAATAAAGACAAAAGAAAAGAAGTGTGAGTCATTTGTGGGTTTGTCAGTTCCTTTGGGGTTCTATGCTGATTTCTAATACTCTTATCATGTGTCCTGTTCTTTGTTGTTGTCTCCCAATGTCCTGTTCTCATTGTTTAGCAAGTCAGATTCTTCTAGCTCCTGTAACTGCACCATATTGATATCTAGAGCCATGTCCAATAACTCAAGGTGCTCCCTTGAAAAATATGGGATTAAGCAAAACACTGCTACTGGTTGGTGTAATACCAAACCATCCAGTTCACATAAGACATATGCACCGCCTCAATTTTGGGATACCACCACCAGTGGACCTAAGTAACGCAGCTTCATCTTCCAATTGTGTGTGACCTCTATTTGAGTGTTCATCAGAACTAGTGCCCCTTTATCAAAATTGAAGTTCCTGATAGTTGCCAAATTGTCTTGTTCAAAGCAGACTGCAGCTTGTTGGCATGCTTTGAACACAGTACTATGCAACTGGTTCAGCTGCTCATAACAACATTGCAGGTCAATGGCTTGGCATATTATTAAATTGGTCGCAGACAGTATCAAGTTTGACAGTGGTCATAGGTAAGTAGCTTTGACAATATTTGCTGGCAAGAGCAGGTGCATTCTGGTGGTAGCATAGTACAGTGAACAACCTATCCGTCAATGCACCATTACATGTTCTGACCAAAATACTGAATATGCTGCTTCACTCCATCAGTTCTCATCTCTATCAACGGCTTTGAAAAGAGCCTGGTGCATATCAAAGTGAGGTCTTTCCACTATTCCGTTAGCTCATTTGTTGTAACCCAATATCCAAATATGGTGCAGATTATACTTCTTTGCCAGGTATGCAACAGCCTTTACTATTGGGTGCTCTGTTGTCTGTTACTATCTCATGCAGCATTCTCCACCGACATATGACGTCCTCAAAGATCCAGTTACCAATGGCTTCCATGTTCTCTTCTGCCAGCATACAGAATTCCAGCCAGTGCATCAAGGAACAATGTCCCTGGATCATACAGTGGCTTAAAAAACTGTCCCAATGTTTCATACATTTTGAAAGATGACATGAGCATGAAGGTTTGGAAGTACATAAAACTCTGTTTAATTAGGTAAATTACTATAGCAGTGTGGCTACAGATCAAACCTAGAATTATGTAATGTGGATCAAAAATGATGGAGTAATGGCTATTTTAAAATATTCACTCATTGGGACAGTTTTTTGAGCATCTCTAATTTTAGTATCTAATACTTTGTATGTCCTCCATTTGCCTTGTTAAATGCTTGAATTCTTCTAGGCATGCTTTCTATCAGTCTTTGGCATACCTCTGGTGGTATTACATCCCACTCCTTTGCAACCCTCTCCCACAATTCATGCACACCATGAGGAGGTGTTTCATACTGCCTAAGCTGCTCTTTGAGGTACTCCAAGAGGTGTTCAATAGGATTGAGATCAAGGGATTGGGCTGACCACCAGAGAACATCAAAGTTGTTGTCCTCAAACCACTTTCAAGCCTTCTTGGAGGTGTGTTTGGAGTCATTGTCCTGTTGAAAGTAGCAAGCACCCACTTCTATCTCCAACTTCTCAAAGCTCTCCTTTGCTCCATCATCCAAAATTTCACAGTACTGCTCAGCATTCATGATCCCCACCACCTCCACCAGCTTTTCTACTCCATTCCAACCCATACAGCCCCATATCATGAGAGTATTCCCTCCTTCATGTTTCACAGTAGGTGTTTCCTGATAGCTTCCACACATATTGCTTCCCATCTGACCCAACCCTGTTAATCTTTGTCTCATCTGTCCACAACACCCTTTTTCAGTCCTCCACAGTCTAGTTCTGATGCTCCTGAGCCTATTTAAGTTGTAGTTGCCAATATTTAGCTTTAAGCATAGAAACTTTCCTCTTTGTAGCAGATACCCCTCCTCCTTCAGTGCATTCCTGATAGTCTGAGGACAGACAGGGTTGGAAATTGTCAGGGGACTTCCTTTTCCGGCCATCCCGGAGATCTCCAGGACCCCCCGGACTTCCTTTTCCGGCCATTTCCTTTTCGGGCCATCCCGGAGGTCTCCGGGATGCTCCTTTGCAGTTGTCGGACTTCTCCGAGATGTTGTACAGTTGTTCTCATGCCCCCGCCCCCGCACTGATGTGCCACGCCATGGCAGAGGAATCCTTAGACTTGTTCTCTTTGGATTTCCCTCTGCCAGGTGATTAGT
>QLOM01001481.1:0-14702 GCA_003313785.1 Termitomyces sp. MG148 | reverse complement strand
TAGACTTGTTCTCTTCGGATTTCCCTCTGCCAGGTGATTAGTTATTTCCCTGTAATATGTACTGTCCATAATACACTTCGGATTTCCCTCTGCCAGTTGTGTGACTTAGCTGCAACCTCCAGAGGTCGCCCTTACAGTAGTGAGTTGTGCATGTAAACAAAATTGAGGTTGGAGACAAGGGCTTACTATTATTTCTCTCTTCTGAGAGCAAGTGCGAGCCAGGTTCTTGTTGAGTAGCAAGTCAAGAATCGAGAGGGGTTGAGAGAAAACTACCATCTTGTGAGCCCTTTTATGTCAACCAGGTCCCAATTAATTGTCCTCTGGTGATGCAATCACATGTATGTGAAAATTTTAGATATGACACCCAATAGCCTAGAAGGTTGTCCAACAACAATTGTTGTCTATCCATGCATGTGGATGTTGTAGTTGCTCAACAAGGTATTCTGCTCAATTCAAAAAAAAAGTGTAAGGAGATGCTCTGCGCCTCACTTCACTGACGTGTAACAATGTGAATGGAACAGAATATGATTACAAGGATCTCCACCCCTACTTACAACTACAACCTTGTATATATAGCCTCTCATTTAGAGTTTTCTGCCCCTATCCAATACATCATGTCCACCCAATCTCCGGCCTCTATTGTGTTCCTTGCCTTGATCACATTGTGTTGCATTGAGTTGTAAGCAACTTGCTTACAACAGCATATTGTATTTGCAAGTAGGTAGACAATAGAATATTCAATTTGGAATTTGAGGATTGAAAGGATCACATTTAGTATCATATATTTTAGAAAGTAATTAAGTAAGTATACCTGGAGTTTGAGGATCAAAAGGATAACTTGAACTTCAGCAGGAAGTCAAGACTATATACTCCTTTTAGTGAGACATAGATTAATAATGCAAGTTTGAAAGTGACAAAATGTGTTTTGAAATGGCATACAAAATGATACAATAATAACTTTGATATGAGGTCAGTTAGTGCATTCTTTAACACTTCTGCTCAGTGATAACCAAATATCAACTATACTGAGTTTATTTTAACACTTGATAAAAGCTTTACAAGGTAATGCCATTATGAAAATGTTGGCAACCATTTCTTTAGTTGACACATAATGTAACTTGATATTACCACAGGTGATTTAGTCATGGATGAAATGATATTAGATGTTGATGTGTTTAGCACGGGAGTGGAAAACAGGATTTTTTGATAAGGCAATACTACCAGCACTGTCAGAATGAATGATGATAGCTGCAATTTGAGGAAAATCAAGCTCTAAGAGTAAGATGTGCAACCAGATGGCTTTGCAAGTAGCATTGTAAGAAGCAATGTATTCAGCTTTGATGGTGGATGTAGCAATGACTGACTGCTTCTTAGAAAACCATGACATGGTACTTCTATTTATACCAAAGCTCCAGCCACTGACAGACTTGTGGTTGTCAGGATCTTCTGCCTAGATGGTGTCACTCCACCCAATCAATCTTGTTTTGTCTCCTTTTGAATTTCCTAAGCAAAGTGGTTATTTTTTTGTTTCTTTAAGATAGTGCAAGATATGCTTGCAGGCAGCCAAATGCAATATACCTGGATTCTTGGAGAATTGAGCAACCAATCCAACTACAAATTGGATGTCAGGTTGTATTTGAGTAGCATAGAGTAGGAATACAATCAATGATAGGTAATTGATGCCCTTGGAATAAGTTTTGTAAGCTTTCAATTCATTTAGGTTGTGAAAGACTTGAGTCAAGTTGAGATTATGATGAGTGGCAACTGGTGTAGCCACTGGTGCACAAGCAGACATAGTGAACTGATTGAAAACAGAGTCAATATAGGAGGTTTGATTAAAATAAATAAGCCAATTTGGGTGATTGCAAACAACTTGAAGACCTAAGATGTAGTGGATTTCTCCTAAATCTGTTATGTCAAAATTGTTAGCCAGATTTTTTTTAGGGAGATAATTTTATAATTTGATGTATTTCTAAATAGTAGTAAGTGTGAGAAATATTTGAAGCACTGTAAATTTTGCAACAGATGAAAAATTTTTATTAAAATCTATGCCAGGCATCTGTGAAAACTCTTGGACTACAATTCAATGATGTGAGGCCTGGCAATTGATTTGCAAAAGTGGCAAGAGCTTGGAACATGGTCATCATGCTTGCTAATGTGGCATCATTGCCCTGTGATGGTGTTGGGTCTTGAGGTTGCGTTTCTACACTATTGGTGCTAGGAACCGGTTTAGCTCAGGCATGAAGACTGGAAGAGTTGGAGATGGTGTGAGTGACGGGAGTCCTGACAATGGTGACATGGGCGGTAGAGATGAAGAAGATGGATGGTAGTTTGCTGGGGCAAACTGACCGTTCAGCAGGCAAAGACAACCTAATGTAGGCATGGTGCCTGCTGAAACTTTCTTGTTAACAAACTGACAATATTCAGTATCAATGGCTTGTTTCCATTCCTGCGCATGATCAGATTTTAAAGCCCCAGCAAGAGTAGGGCCAGCCACAGCTACCAATGCACTATGATGAGTAGTGTTATCTTTTTCATTGCTTTGTCTATATCTGACAAGCAACTAATGCTCATGCATTGATTTTTTTTTCTTGGGTAGATCATCCCATTTGCTGGTTTTACATGGAGCCAAAGGTGCTTGAAGAGGCTCAGAAGATTAAATTGGCATAGATGGATGAGTTTCATCAGGATATTGCAGTTCTTCACTTGGTGTCAGATTTTTGGATGCACTACAATAGTCATCATCACCCTCAGTTAACTGACTGAGATCAGATACATGGGAAGGTATGAATATTCTGCAAGGTACATCATCTTCTGGATATAATGCCAGGTTTATAAGATCATTAATTTGTTTTTGCTGATTAGGACTTGATTCAATTTGGACTTGTGCTTGTTCACTGGGAACGTCCTTGTAAAATTGCACATTTCAAGAGGTAATGAGTTTTCCATTTTTGAGATCCTTGAGTCTATATTCTTTTGTCTTGTCAGACCACCAACCTAGCATTTGTACTTGCACAGCTCTGGATTCAAGTTTACCTTGTCTGACCTCTTTAGGTATGTGAGCCTATTCTAACAATCCAAAAACTTGTAAATGCAATACATCAGGTTTCTCACCAGTTTTACTCCATTTGGTGAAAGGGATTTTCTCATTCAAAGCAGACATGGGAGTGATAGAACAAATGTAAACAGTGTACATAAATGCCTCTCCCCAATAACATAAGTTCATCTTAGCACTATAAAGCATGCTTCACATCATTTCCATGAGCACAACTATAGCACGTTCAGCGATCCCATTCTGTTCTGGAGTATAAGGATTCATAGTTTTGTGTTTTATTCCATTTACCAAGCAAAACTTATTCATGGCAGAGTTTACAAACTCCATGCCATTATCAGTCCTGATGATCTTCACAAGTTGACCAGACTGACATTTGAGCCTTGCAACAATGTCACAAACTTCATTGCCAACATCTTCCTTCTGCTTAAAAAGTCTTCCAACTGGAAAATGATGGCTGACCTCAACAACCATCAAAGCATACAAATATCCATCCCAGGTCAGAGCGCTCATTGGACCAGTTAAGTCCATCACAAGAAGTTCATTGAGATCATACTTCTTTGAACTAATCTTGGATAATAGAGGATGAGCTGATTTGCCTTCAATACATCCTCTGCACAAGTAGTCAAATTCACCAGGTAAGGTAATCTTCAATCCATTTACAAGATTGTGATCAGCCATAGTTTTGATAATACATGGGCTGATATATCCAAAACAATGATGCCAAAGTCACATGGTGTTTTCACTGGCAATGAAAGCAAGATATCCATCAAGGGTTTCAATATTTGAGCAGTCAATGCAATACAATGTACCATGTGTATCAATGAAGTTTGCATGCATGAATTCTTGATCTTCCTAATATAGGCTGATTCCAAAATGAAGTCCTTTCATGGATGTGCCAGCACGTTGCAATAAACCCAAACTGATAAGGTTTGTGCCAAGTCATGGAATGTATAAGACATTATCAAGACGTATATTGTTTGTCCCATCAAATATGTTGGTTTGTATAGCAATCAATCCTATACCAGCAACTAGCAATTTATTCAAACCACCAACAGAAATGTATTGGTTTTCTACATTACAGTATTTGAAGAAAAATTGATGTTTGGACAGCATATGACAGGATGTGGCACTATCACAAAGTAATCCAGAAGGCATACCATTGCCCATAGCCATGAGTACCTTTCCTACTTCACGAATTTGTTCCTTCTTCTCACTGATTGACACTTGACACATTTGCACTACCAATAGCCCTATACTTCTTTGGCTTAGGACACTTGGGACTCCAATGTCCTTTTTTGCCACAGTTGTGGCACATGTCATCAGGTTTAGGCTCATGTTTGTGTTTCTTCTTATTTTTTGAAGACTTCAAGTTGTTTTTGCTCCCACTGGAAGAGTCAATTTCCTTGAACACAAAAGCCAGGGTTTTTGAGAAAGAGCTCTCTTCATGAAGTTGTTGATAATAGTAATGAATATTAACACTGCTTTGTTGTTCGACAAAGTTCTTTTGTAAGTGATCCCAGATCTTCATAGAACTTTCAAGGGTGATGATGGAATCACATTGCATATATTCAATCATGTTACATATTAATCCCATAGCTGCATCATCTTTGTTAAGCCATCGTTGATAAGCAAGATACTGCTTTGTTTGAAGGACATCCAATAATTCTTTACTCTCCTTTTGGATACTTACAGAAGGTGCATCTGCAGAAGAACAAGTGGTCGTCATCAAATCAGGAAATTTGCTGGGAGGTTTAGGTGAGCACACTTTGTGACCGGATACAACACCCCAGAGGGATTTAGCTTGTAATGCAGCCTTCATGTTGTCTGACCAGACACAATAATTAGTGCCATTGAACTTGGGAAACTGTAAGGTATCCGAAGTATTGTTGCTGACATAGTTGAAATAGAAGGCAATAGGATCACTGTATTATCATCGTATCATAGGGATAATATACATATTGTACAGTATTGCTAGAACATTTGTGATGGACAAGAGAAAGCGCAAGCACTAATGAGTGTGTACCGTCGGCCGCCGTTATACCAAGCTAATGATTTTGAATTGATTCTAGTTGTTTCTCCAACTCTCCTCCTCAAACCGAGATCATTCCAAGAAGTCCTACTTTGTGTTCAAAATCGGGATGAGTTAGCGCTTTTGTAAAGATGTCAGCGCAGTTCAATTCTGATGCGCAGTAGAATATAACAACTTCATTTGAAGCTATTTGTTTGCGTACAAAATGATGTCAGATATCGATATGTTTGCTTTGTGCATGGAAGACTGGATTGCTTGCAAATAAGGCAGCAGATTCATTATCTGTGATAAGACTGGTTGGCTTTTTGTCTGAGTGTCCGAGCTCCGCCAACAATGTGCGTATCCAGAGGGTTTTGCGTGTTGCATGACAGAGGGCCATGTATTCACCTTCCATGCTTGATAACGCCACTGTTGGTTGTTTCTTCGAACTCCATGTGGTGGGTCCGCCACACATTATAGTTACATATCCTGAGATAGAGCATCTGTCGTCTAGATTATTACCCCAGTCAGAGTCTGAAAATATCTTAATGATTTCAGCTTTTTCAAAGTTGGCAGGGTTGTATCTGAGACCGAGATCAAGTGTTCCTTTGAGGTAACGAAACACGCGTTTGACAGCGGTCCAATGTTCAGGTGAAGGGTGTGACATAAATTGGCTGAGATGTTGTACTGTGAAGGCTATGTCAGGTCAAGTTGATATTGCTGCCCAAATAAGCATCCCTATGGCTGATGGGTACTGTTTTTCAATGTCATGGTAGTGTGGATCTTCATCGTCAAGTTTACGAAGTTTTGTGTTTGCATCTATGGGTGTGTGAACCAGGTGTGCATTCTCAAGACCCATGCGAGTAAGAATTTTTTCAATGTAGGGTCGTTGAGATAGTTTGACAGTCCCATTGTCATGATGCGTGATAGTAAGATAGTAAGTCTGACTATATGACAGGCTTCTCCTAGGTCGGTAGTTTCAAATCTTGATTTTATCTCTTCCTTGATTGTTTTAATATATTCCTCTGTTTTTGCAAAAATGGACATGTCGTCGACATGTACGGCTACGATGGTGCACGTTACTCTGTTGCCTCTGATGTAGACGCACTGGTCAGACAGAAGTCGAGTGAAACCAATTTTTCCAAAGTGTTTGTCTAAAAGTTTGTTTCATTCTCGACCTGCTTGTTTAAGTCTGTAAATAGTTTTTAACAGTTGCATTACCTGTGATGTTCCATCCTCAAACCCAGGGGGTTGATCCATGTAAATTTCTTCTCAAAGGTGGGCATTCAAGTATACACCCACAATATCCACAGTATGAAATTTAAAACCATATGCCGTTGCCAAGGCAATAAGGATTCTGAGTGTGTTGAAGCAAACCACTGGTGCATATGTCTCGGAATAGTCAATTTCGGGTTGTTGCGTAAATCCTCGAGCAACCAAGCATGACTTTGCTTTAACAAAGTTTCCGTCACCATCAAGCTTGACTTTCCATACCCATTTAGATTTTATTGCGTCGCAGCCCTGAGGTAAATCAACCATTTCATATGTGCCTAGTTTCTTAAGTTGATCTAGTTTGGTTTGCATAGACTTTTTCCACATATTGCTGGATAATGCCTTGTTGACATCAGAGGGTTCTCCGTGTTCAGTGGTGAGAAGTGCAATGTCTGGAATGTCTGCGACCAATGCATTGGTCGGCTTTTCTGTATTCAGATTAATCGATGATGTTTTTGATGGCCGTGCTGCTGGGTTGTTCATTAATTGATAGTCAGGTGATGGTGCTGCGGCTATGCGAGCTGATTTCTCTCGTGTAGTGGTATGATTTTTGGATTGAGTAATGTCTGTATCATCTTTGATTTCCATGATTTTTGCGGTGCTTGATTGATCCTTTGTAGGCTCGACTGCAGCTGCCTGATTGCTTTTCTCCCCCTCAAGCTGCAAAGGGTCAAAAGATTGCTCTTGTTGGGGAGGAGTCAAATTTTCTCGCACAAAAATAACATTTCGTGATGTCAGTACTTTGTGTGTTTCAGGATTGAAGTATCTCCATGCACAAGATTCATCTGTGAGTCCCACGAATACCATTTTCCTTGATTTTGGATCGAGCTTTGACAGGTTCGCTCCTTCATGTAGGACCCAGCACTGAGTTCCCCACTCCTGTAACCGCGATACATCAGGCTTCTTGCCTGTCCAAACTTCCTCAGGTGTGACATTGTTAAGAGCACGTGTGGGAGACCAGTTTTTAAGGTAGGCTGCATATGATACTGCTTCAGGCCAAAGTGACTTTGGAAGTTTATGCTGGAACAGCATAGTGTGTGCGTGTTTCACAAGGGTACGGTTTACCCTTTCTGCTATTCCATTCTCTTCTGAAGAGTGGGGGGCTGTTGTCCTTATCCTTATGCCATGTTTTGCACACCACGTACGCACTGAATCATTTAGAAATTTGTTTCCTTGGTTGCATCTGATGGCTTTCAGGTCTTTCCCAGTTTAGGTTTTAACATGCATCCTATATTTTTCGAGTCCAGCAACAGTCGATTCTTCAGTTTTATTCTTTAAGAAGTGTATCACGGTTCTTCACAATTTCCCATCAGTTCGGCCCATGTAATATTGTATCCCGTGTACTCCTGTAGTTTGGGCTGGCTCCCATAGATCAATTGAAGTCATGTTGCCGATTTGGTCAAACATCACATTTGATTCTTTTGGGAAAGGGGTTACATGTTGTTTAGCTTGTATGCAAGCTTCGCATTGATTTTCACTATCTCCTCCACTAACCTCCATTCCTTTGACCATGTCTTTGTTCTTCAGGAGTTTTACGGATCGCAGATTCATATGTCCGAAGATTCGATGCCATTCCTCCCACGTGTGTGATACTAAAGCTGTGTCCGAGCTAGGGTAGATTACTGATGCTTCTAAGCTGTATAGTCCGCCAGCTTTGGTGGCCTGAATAACTTCCTTTTTCAATTCTGGGGCGTGCACATGTAATAAGTTTCCTTCAAACGTGATGCCAAAATTAGCATCTGTCATCCGACTGATGGATACGAGATTGAAGGGTGCAGAGGGTGCATGGACAATGTTTTTCAGGGTTACAGTTTTTGATTCATTTCCGAATCTGCATAATAGCTTAACTGTGCCTCGACCCATCCCAGAAGCGCTTCCAAAGCCATTGATCTTGTGTCCCGGTGTTGCAGTGTATGACAAAAAACAATGTCTATCACGGAAAATATGTGACGTACATGCGCTGTTGGCAAGGATAGAATCTGAAGTGGGTACAACAGCCATAGCGACATCATTTTTTGCAATGGAGGTGGAAATAAAAGAATAATCATCTGCTGAGGCTTGATGAGCCTGATCATTCTTCGATGAGTCCTTCGATTGGTTTTTGTGTCCGTGCCACTTCTTCTTCCCTTTTGAATCTGAGTTTTCTCCAGACTTTCATTTGGGACAGTGTTTGGCTATATGCCCTTTCTGTTTGCACTCATAACAGATTACGTTTGGGTTGTATTTCCCTGCAAGTGCTGTGTCACTACTTCACGACCTAATTCGTCGGTCCTCTTCAAGTATCCGTGCAATTAGCTTACTACTCTCCTTGAGAGTAGCCATGTCGACCGACGAGATAAAAGGATCCCATGTATCCGGTATTGAGGTGAGTAATGTGATGCTAAACTCTTCATCACTAATCTTTGATCCTAGGGCCGCGAGTTCCTCGACCAGTCCTTTGAGCATTCGTATATGCTCCTCGATGTTCCCTCCATCCTCGCACTGCGTTCAGAATAGTCTCCGTCATACAGTTACAACTCCTATGGCTCCACGCGCTTCGTACATCGACTTTAGCGTATTCCACGCATCTTTAGATGACGTTGATCCAGCTATGTATACGAGCAGGGCATCTCCTACGCGTAAACGTATGGCCGACAAGGCCTTCCTATCTTTCGACTTCCAAGTTTTACGGTCTTCGACCTTTGATTCGTCGGTCGGATATACAATGGTGCCGTCAACATAATCCAGTAAGTCCAAATCTGTTAAGATGTCTATCATCTTAATTTTCCATACCACGTAGTTTTCAGCGCCCTTTAGCGCATCAATGCGGTGAAGCGAAGACGTTTCGGAAGACATGTCAATCTGGGTGAGTCGAGTCGTTTGTTTCTAGGAGAGTACACGTTTCTTATTTAGTTATGGCCGGGGCCCATAACCAGTTGAAATAGAAGGGAATAGGATCACTGTATTATTATCGTACCATAGGGATAATATACATATTGTACAGTATTGCTAGAACATTCGTGATGGACAAGAGAAAGCGTGAGCACTAACAAGTGTGTACCGTCGGCCGCTGTTATACCAAGCTAATGATTTCGGATTGATTCTAGTTGTTTCTCCAACTGACATCGGGGCCCATAACCTGTCACAGCAAAGTCATGGCAGAATGTATATTCGAGGTAAGTAATACAACAAGCTGGAGTTGAAGATCAAAAGATGATCGACGTGAAAGCGGGTTCCAAGGGTAAGGAGCCTTTCTGGAGGCCTCTGCGCGCCAACATCGTCACCACCTATGCTCCCCACGTGTAGATCTCGGGCTGTCCTCGGCATGGTGCCAAAGTTTGGCAGAAGCTGTGCTGAAGACGGTAGGGCTTGTAGGTCTCACGTCTATGCGTGCCTCTTGAGCACTCTCACATTAGTTGTCCCAGCACAGGTGAGCGCATAGTCGCTCTCTCACCATACACCACCCTGATGCTTCTGTGCAGAGCCGCCGTAGCCAATTTTTAACTTATTCTCTTTTCTATTTCAACTGTTATTTTACTCTGCACGGTAAGACACCTCAGGCCCCCCCGAGATGAGTGACTCTCATCACTCACCCCTAGATAATCGAACTCCTATTTCTGTCAAAGGCTGTCGCCGCTGCATAAGTTCGATTATCTAATGTATGCTCAGCTCGCAGACGTTGAGACTGAGGTGCTCACCCCGCTTTCTTTATGTTAGATTTAACCTTGTCTCATCAATCTTTATTAATCTTTTCACTCTAATTTACTCGTACCTCGTCATCAAATCGTCTTCAATGAGTAATGACCCTTCGACCTCCCAGCCTATCTCGCTTGCTCTGCAGAACGCACAGCACCGAGGAGCTTTCTTGTCTATCATCAAACAGCTTAATTCCAGGTTATCGCCGGAACACCGAGCATCTGCTGAGCGTCCGCACAGTCACTCTCCCCCACAGGATGTGCCTTCTGAAGGGGTCCGAGGCCAAGTCAAAGAGTGCCAACGTCTTGTTGACGGCACTGTTGAGGGTTCGATCACGTTTGATGAGTTCACAGAGGGCCTCAGATCTTTGGGGCTGTCATCTGCCGAGGCAAAAGACTACTTCGACGAAGTACATCAGCGCATCGAAATTCGGCGCCGAGAGAAAGGAAAGCAACGCAAATCTGAGCGACGTGTTCCGTCTCCCGAGGGATCGAATGGAGAGGGATCTGACAGGAACGATCGTAGCGCCACATTATCTGAGTCGGAAAGGATTCAACAAGACCATCTGTGAGCTATCGAAGCTTCAGCGTGGTCTTCTCTACGTGCAAAGCTTGACTGTCTCAGGGAACCGCTTGATCGCTCCTCTGCTATATCTCTTGACCAGATCGCTGATATTCTCGGCCAACCCAAAATCTCTTCACATGTATCTGGGATCCCTTCTTCAGTCCTGGCCGCTGTGCCGCATCTTGCTCGCCTCCAGAACAAGGTCTCTGCTGATCCGTACATTGCCAAGACTTGGCGTTTGGGTCAAGAATTCGCCAAGGAGTCAGCACTTGATCCACTTATCATTTTGGGTCAAACGCAGCGCCTTAAGGATCCCATCTCTCGAGCGATGTGGAAACTTATCATCTTGGATCACTACGTCGACTTTGAAAAGCTATACACATCGTTGGATAAAGGATATGATCAACATGACGAGCCCAAAGACTTTGCCGCCGGGTTCTCACTCATCAAAAAGGATGTCGCCACCGCCAAGCGCCCAGTCAGGTCCGAGTCTGACTGGACTCAGGTATTCGATGCATGGGCGGCTGCGGTCATTCTATTCTACCCTCATCGCGAGGACGAGCTCCTTCTTTACAGAGCTAAGATTGTCGAGTTCTGTCGAACGATCCCAAATGGCGTGGTTATTGCTATCCAGTTTGATCGCAATACTCGCGATCGGTACGCTCGCAATCCCTTCAGAATGGACAACCAGAATGAGCTCCACATTCCTTTCCTGGCTCAGGTCCTGTCTGCGTCCTCGTCTCCCCAAGTCGGTTCGAAGCGCGGCTCGAGCTCATTGCCGCAACCTAGGAAAAGGTTGGCCACCGTTTGTCAGAATTGGAACCTGGGTTTCTGTAATTCGGATCCGTGCCCCGGTAATCGTCGGCATCACATCTGCAGCGAATGTAGAGGCAGCCACAGAGCGCGCGACGTCGAAGAATGTCATTCCAAGCTTAAACTCAGATGCCAACAATACAGATCAAATCTCGGACTCGATGCGTAAGACAGCAGAAGCCATTTCAAAAGGTCCACGCTCAATTCAGCGTGGCACAAAGCGTCCTTTTTCAGAAGTCGAGAACTCAACGAAAGAACTTCGCTTTCACAGAGGTTTTGTCTGGAACAGCGACGCTTCCCCCACGACTTCCCCAGCTGCTCTGGACACTGAACACGCTCCTCCTTTACCTTCGCCTCCGCAGCATCTCCTCAATGACCTGAGAATCATCATTGCTCTAAACAAAATCCACGGCTCCGTGAAAGTCAAAACTCCTTTCGACGTCGACAAATTCGAAAACATGCTCTGGGACCATCCCAACCAACCATTTGTAAAGTCTGTGATGAGGGGACTCCGAGAAGGCTTTTGGCCATTCGACGAAGGCGATTGGTTCAGCAACGACGATGAAATCCTGTCAAACTATTCCTCTGAAGAGTCTGACCTTGAAGCAATTAACGCGTTTCGCGATAAGGAGCTCGAGGCTGGCCGATGGACAAGGCTCGATGACCTACACAAACTCTCGCCGGGAATGAAGTCTTCGCCCCTTTTCGTGGTTTGGCAGAAAGGAAAGGCAAGGGTAGTCACGGACCATTCAGCCTCCGGTTTGAACGACGGTATCCCTCGCCACGATGCTAAGGTGAAATACGACGACATGCGCACCTTTGGTCAAGCGCTCCATAACGCGAAGCAATCTTTCCTTAAAGAGACGCTCGTCTCTTGGAAATCGGACGTGGCCAATGCTTTCCTGAACCTGCCAGCCCATCCTGTCTGGCAACTTCGACAGTTCATCAACATTGATGGCATTTGGTACGTCGTTCATAGACTTGTCTTTGGTAACTGTGCTTCTCCTCGCTGCTGGTGCGCCGTATCAGCTCTGATGTGCTGGATTGGAGTCAAAAAGCTAGAGATCACCAACCTCCACGTCTTTATGGATGATTTCTTCTCATGGGACCACGCTTCCGACCTAGTAGTTTACAAAGGACGTGCTTGTCCTCGCCGCCAGGCTCAACTACTTGTTTTCTGGGATGCGATTGGCTGCCCATGAGAAGACAAAAAGCAAGAATTCGGAGAACTTCTCAAAGTCATTGGCTTCTGGATCGACATTAATCAAGGAACCATTACGCTAACTGACGAGTCTATCGAAAATGTCATCGCCAGCATTCGAGAATTCCTGAATACGCCTTCACGCCGTCCAACGCTTCGTACCTGGCAGCGCTTAGCCGGACATATCAATTGGCTGCTGAATGTTCTGCCATGGGGCCGTCCAGCGCTGACTGAGATGTATCGCAAGATGTCAGGCAAAAATACCTCGCACGCTGGTATATTCTTGAATCGTGAAGTAACGTCTGACATGGAATGGCTCATCGACACCATCCCCAACGCGATCGGAGTCCACTTCCTTGACTCGACTCATTGGCCCAACGAATCCGCTGACATGATTGCCTGGACAGACGCGAGCTTGAAGCTCGGCCTTGCATTTGTCTTTGCTGGCAATGGTTTTGCTTACCAGCTAAACACCTCCTCCTCATCTCTAAAAGTCGACATTTTCTTCCTCGAACTTGTTGCCATCCTATCCGCTTTGCACCACATTGCGTCCTTCCCGCATCCGCCATGACATCTGCTCATTTTTACCAACAGTCTGGATTCAGTCGCGGTGTTTAACTCTCTGGGCACAACAGAACCAGTGCACAATTCAGTCCTCCGTGCCGTCGCAGGCATTATTCTCAGTTCTGGAATTGATCTTCGTGTGTGTCATATTGCTGGAAAAGACAATATCAGAGCGGATCTCCTCTCGCGTCTCCTTTTCAACGAGTACCACAGAAAATTCCCCTCAGACCGCGTCCGCCTATTCGAGCCTCCTCGACATCTTCTGCCGGCACGATGGAACAAGTGCTTTTAGAATCCCTGGGCGGGTCGTCTTCGACGATCCGTCCGCCCATGTCAATACACAATCTCGACGACTGGACTACATTTGTACAATCTCATGCCATTGAGAATTCGACGTCCGCGTGCTACGCCACAGGCGCACGCGACTACATTTCATTCTGTGTTTCTCACAACTTGCCTCTTGATCCAACTCCAAGAACGTTATCTCGATACATAGCCTTTTCCTCAAAATACATTGCATCAGGTGCAAAATATCTGTCTGGAGCACGCCATTTCCTTCGCGACCTCTATCCAGACTTCGACACAAATCGCTCTCATCCTTTGGTTCAAGCGGCAATCCATGGCGCGAAAAAGATCAGGGCTGATCCAATCCATCGAAAACTTCCTCTACGTCTATCGCACCTGACGACCTTTACAACTCATGCCCATCAAACAAACGACTACGACGACCTGCTGTTTGCTACGATAATGTCCTGCAGTTTTTATGCATGTCACCGAGCGGGTGAACTTACACAACGCTCAAAACTCACTGACTGGAGGAAAGTCATTAAACGTGGTTCTTTGCAGTTCTTGCGAGGGTACGCTTCGTATCGTCTCCCATATCACAAGGCCGACCCGTTTTACCACGGGACCGACATACTTTTCACCCACCAAGATGTTGCTGACCCAATTTCTCTTTTGAAGGAGTTCGTCAAGCGCAGAGATACTCTACACGGCGCGCGCTCAGCCCTCTTCCTCACTGCGGACGGCTCCCCAGTAACACGATCTTGGTTCGAACGAAGACTTTTCACATTTGTGGATCGCTCCTACGGCGGGCACTCAGCACGAGCGGGCGGAGCCACTTTCTACGTGAACTTAGGAATTTCAGAAGACGTCATTATGGCCATTGGTAGATGGTCCTCATCAGCTTGGAAACTCTATATTTGCGACAATCCCTGTGTTTGTGCAGCCTTACAACTTGCCAAGCTAACAAAAGATTCTGTCAGACTGCCTGCTCTCCCCGAAACTTCAAATACTCGGCTTCACGCTCCAACTCGCATCACCGCCACCGCCCCGCCTCACTCCTCTACAGGCTTTAATAGCCCTCAGCGTTTCAGCCACTACGACGTACAAAAAATATATTCATGGGACCGCGTAAGCGATCCGCTTTGCACTACATGCCTCGCCCCTGAACCCCTCGTGACCAGCAGCAGAGGTCGACGTGAAAGCGGGTTCCAAGGGTAAGGAGCCTTTCCGGAGGCCTCTGCGCGCCAACGTCGTCACCACCTGTG
>QLOM01001476.1:0-51995 GCA_003313785.1 Termitomyces sp. MG148 | reverse complement strand
CCCTATTCCAGGTCAACGTGCCTCGCCTCCGCCACCTCCGGTCATTGTCAACAACCGTCCAGAGTATGAAGTGGAGAAGATCCTCGATAGCTGTCTATTCCGGCACAAGCTGCAATACAAGGTCAAGTGGAAGGGCTACGGTATCGAAGACATCTCCTGGGAACCCGCCGAAAACGTCCATGCGCCCGCTCTGGTGAAGGACTTCCACCGTAGTCACCCGGAGGCTCCCCGCACAATCCGGGGCATCTACCCTGTCTCCCCAGTGGACCGCGTGGTCCGCAACTTGTTCTACCCGGTGCGTCGAGACGCCGCACTCTAAGGGGGGGGTAATGTCAGGGAACTTCCTTTTCCGGCCATCCCGGAGATCTCCGGGACCCCCCGGGCTTTCTTTTTTGGCCATTTCCCTTTCTGGTCATCCCAGAGGTCTCCAGGATGCTCCCCTTGCAGTCATCGGACTTCTCCGGGATGTTGTACAGTCGTTCTCACGCCCCCGCCCCCGTACTGATGCGCCACGCCATGGCAGAGGAATCCTTAAACTTGTTCTCTTCGGATTTCCCTCTGCCAGGTGATTAGTTATTTCCCTGTAATATGTACTGTCCCTAATACACTTTGGATTTCCCTCTGCCAGTTGTGTGACTTAGCCGCAACCTCCGGAGGTCGCCCTTACACACTCTGCTTTTAACACTTTTTCTTGGGGCTTTCCCCTCTCTTCAAAGTACGTTTGTACTCTAAAGCCTTGCTCTTCAGCACCATTAGTGCTGGGCCATTTGCTGGCAAGCTTACACAAGCTTGCTCCTTGTCCTCTTCATCCTCTACAGTGGGCACTCTCCTGCCACTATCTAGTCAGTTCTGCCTGAATAGCAGCTTCTTCTCCATGGCGCAATGTCAATAGAGACATCCATTGCTGTTATCCATGATCACTTGTACTGCAGGGATGGCATTGCTATCCACCACTATCTTGTTCTTGATTTCAAGAAGAACATTGTGCTTTCTCATATAGAGTGTCCTTATAATCATGTCATAGCAATTAAAATTTGCTACATCCAAGTACTCCGTGGATCTTGACTTTGCACAGGCAAATGTTGCCTATGTACCAGACTGCACTGCAGCTCTACTGCCTACAGTGACTAGCTGGAGGATTAATGGCTCTTTCAGCTTGCTAACAGAGATATCATGCATCTGACAAAACTGAGGTGTCATTCCAGTAGTAGTGCTTTCCAAGTCCTACAAGGTCCATCCATGCCTTGTAGCCATTCACATCAACATAAGATGTGAGGCACTCCTTGTCCTTGCACTTCAACACTGACCTTGCCAGTTTCTCTGGAGCCTTGCAAAGGTGTACCTTAGACACCTTTACATTGGCTGCTCCAATTGGTTAGTCAAGTGCACTTGCTGGGTAGTCCATCAGGGCTCTCATGAACTTTGAATCCAACTTCTGAGTGTAATAATTGTTGTTGTAGACGTCAATCTTGACGTACTCATTGCTCAACAACTTTTTTGGGTCAGAGGCATTTCCAGCCTCTGGTGTATTGTTGTTGAGGTTATCCACCTCATCATCTTCAACATCAGGTTTGTTACCTGAATCTATTCCTTCTTCATCAGGGATAGCTGTGTGTGCCATGCATACATATGCACGTGGCTTGGCCACTGGTCATTTACCACTACTTGGGCATTTATTTGCATAATGTCCAGGTCATCCACACTCAAAGCAAGTATTCACCCTGCAAAGGGGCAACTTGCTTCAACCCTCAGAGGTGTGTTTGACATCTTGATGGCATTAGCAGCCTGTTTTGGATAAGCACCATCTTGGTGTAGCCTTTGCTGAGGGTCCTGTACTGGTTGGTCCTGCCTATCCATTGATAAGCCTCTGGCTGAGCTCAGCACACCAGTGCTATTTTTAGCAACTTATATTTTGCAGCTAGCAGGGATCAAACTCAGGCTACAGGATGCAATGCATGGAATCACAGGACTTGGCAATCATGAGACTTAGCAACTATGGGACTTAGCAACCACTTGATTTGGCGGTCATATGACAAGCTACTGGTCACATGGCGATCACAAAACTTAGCAGCCATGGGACCTTAGCAACCACCTGACTTGCCAATCACCTGATGGTCACCTGACTTCAGCCTGGCCCCCTTTCAGATCTCCGATCAGTGATAGCCAACTCTAAAGCCTTTAACGATGCCTATCATAACCCAGTGCTTCTCAAAGATCCAATGTTAGATCACTTTAGCAATGCTTATGGCTTATCCAATGCTTAGCGACTTACTTGAAACAGGCCCCTTGATGGTTTCAGGCCTTAGCAACAGTTCTCGTGCATTTGGCCTCTTTCACTGCTAGGATGTTGAGTTAGCACTTGCCGACTTGACAGACGCTGTTGCTTAGCAACTTTCATGTTCCATCATACTTGCCATTATTTTTCTTGATTGATTAATTAGCAACTTTTTAGTTAAATTAACATGGCAACTTAGCGCCTATAAATACTGTACATATTTTGTCTTAGCCATCATTGAATCATACGCTCCACAGTTCAGATTGCATTTGAGCGCATTCTAAGTCCTCAGAGTCGCTAAGTGATACAGTTTTGCTGACCCTCTCTTACCAATTTTTGCTTATCAACTTTTGTACTTACAGTGCCATACAAGCACACCATCATCAAACGTCAAACGTTGCTAAGGTCCTTTGCCAACCTTTGGCCCTCTAGCACCTTGCAGGCTTACAGCTTAGATCACTAAGCAACTTGTTTATTTTTTGAAGTCCAAACTCCACTAAAAAGACTAGGCTTCTGAGACTTTGTCTGGGACTCTTTCAATACTAACAATCGCCTGATGCTACTCATTTGTGAGGCACTAAGTTTACCATCCACCAGAACAGTGTTTAGCGACTTTTGGGCATCATCAAATTGGAGCCCACTGCAAGAGACTTTAGGGCGGAATTCTGCCTGAAACTTGTCTTTAGCGCTAGCACCGCCTTCTCAGCCAGTCAGCAAGCGCCCTTGAATTTTTACACCAATCACCTTCTACGCCACAGTTACCTGGAGCTTTACCTTGCTGTACTCTAGTGCAGGAACTTGCCGACGCCTCAGCTGACTTTACAGTTGACAACATTAGTGACTTCTTTCTCCACCAGCTCGACTTCGAACCAATTGTTCTTGGACATCAGACACCTCTTGCCGACTTAGCACAAGGGTCACCAAACTCACTCCTCACACCATTATCTCAGCTATTCAGAACACCAACACCTACACCACCACCATTGCCAGTACACTTACCAACCCCTATGTTACCAACTACACGCTTATCAACCACTATGGAGGCTGTTAGGGGACTCCTCATTTCTCCCTTCTTCCACTCCTTATTCTTTCATTCTTCCTCTATTTATTTCCCTATTTCTGCTGTCACTCTTTTACTTTACTGCTTCTATTCTTTCAACACTATCTATTGGTACTATTCTCAGCCCTTGAGGTGCTCTGGTTCTTTAGTTATTATTCAAACAAGTGTAGCCAATGCTTCCAGAGGCTTAGTAAGCATCCAGAGGCTTAGTCATCTCGAGGCTAGCCTCCAAATTACTAAGCAAGTCACATGAGACATGTGCATGACCTCTGGCAATGGCAATTTCCGAGTTTTTGATTATTTTCGGAGATTTTCCTTTTTTAGATTATAAATTTTATTGTGGCTTTTGTCATACTATACAGTTACTTCCCACACTTCTGGAGCCTTGGAAGCGTCACTCCTGGCATAGGGAATCCCTAGACTTGTTCTCTTTGGATTTCCCTCTGCCAGGTGAGTAGTTATTGTTGTATTACCTAAATATACTTTGGATTTCCCTCTGCCAGCTGTGTGACTGAGCCATAGCCTCCAGAAGTCGCCCTTACAAAGGCAGCTGTTCCTCAGTGCATGCCACCTTGCAACCACTTCTTGGCCCCAAAATGGGATGAAACTAAACCACAAGAACTCACTCAGTACTTTAAGGAACTAGAATACCTCTTTTGCAACTGCGGCATTACCAACTACACTCAAATGAAGGAATACGTGGCACAATATGTATCATACAACACAGCAGAAACTTGGACTGGACTTAGAAAATTTAGTGTCCTTGTTCCCATCCTTGGCAACCAACCAATAGGACCACCAGCCTTAGCAACCTACAAGAAATGAAAAGCGGCAGTAATCCAACTCTACCAAGGCGCTGAGAAGTCTACCAGGTATACAGTAACTGAATTCCAAAAGCTAGTACAAGAAACATTTGACAACAGTATTTACATGCTTGGCACCCTCTCTACTTACTACAGGGACTTCCAGAGGGTCATTAGATGGCTATTGCAAAATGGCAAGCTCTACCGCAATGAGGAATGTTGCTTATTCCAGCAAGGTATTCCCATGTTGCTATGAACATGGATCGCTAGGCGCTTCAAAATCTTACAGCCCAACCACTACCCCAAGGAACCCTACAATGTGGACGACATCTTTGAGGCAAGCAAATGGATGTTGAAAGGTCCAGACACTGGCATGAGCGCCTCTTGTCCTGCCCCAACTCCTGGCATGATTCCTGTTGCTGCCACCTCAATTGCTCTGTTACCGACTCAAACAACACCTGACCACTACATCAAGAAGGAAGACCTGGATACTGCCATTGCTGCCGCCGTTGCTAACGCCATGACACATATTGAGACTATGATCACCACCAGCCTTACTGCCTCTTGTAATATTGCCCCCGCTAACAACCTTTGTCACTTCTGTGGTGAAGTTGGCCACACTATGACATGCGGTTGCTGCCCCACCTTGGAAAACTAGATCCAGCAAGGATGCATTTGCAGGGTTGCTAATGGCAAGGTAGTACTCCCCTCTGGCGCCATCATACCAAACTATTTCAAGCTCAAGTCCTATCAAGAGCACGTGGATGAATGGCACCAACAGAACTCTGGCAACCTGGCAACTGGCACTCGTACTGGTAATGCTAATCCCGACACAGAACAAGCGCTACAGCAGCAAATGGTATTAGAAGTAATGCACTTGGACACAGTTAGCAACAATAGAAATCTCACTAAGGACGCATGAATCAAAATGCTGGAATGCAAACTGGTGACTTTGAAACAAGTATTTGACGGCGTGGAAATTAAGAAACCCAAGCAGCCATTGACAGGTTACTGACTCTTAGCACCACCCTCTACCGACATGTTTGTACCCACTGCTGTTGCCCCAGCACATGTCCCAATGCAGCCAGCCGCCCCTGCTGTTCCTGACCCAGTCGCCACACCCATTGCACACACAACAGACGCTACCGCTTCAGCTACCACCTTTGCACTCATACTCTGGTCTTCTTGCTTGCTATACCACTCCTGCCCAATGTAATTTTGCTGCACCCAACAAGCAACCTGAAGGTGGTTACCAACTGACAGCCTCCATATACAACATTGAGAAATCCAACCATGTTTTTAGCCGCATTATGAAGACACCAGTGACCTTATCAGTAGAGGAACTCTGCAATATAGTGCCTGATGTCAGGAATCAAGTCAAAACAGCTGTAACTCCTAAGCGCACCCTACAGGCCATGGTCCAAGACACTCCCGACATAGACGACACACTACCAGGATTTTCACTCGCTACCAACCCCTCGCTTACCAACACCAACAATAACTAACAACTTGCCAACACCACCTTGATAGACCCCGTTGAGACTTACATTTGATTGTTAGCACCAGGAGAAGACTCTGCTATACTGATAGTTGCCTATCATGTTTACTATTGACAGTTGCCAAGAGATAGAGGCCATAGTGGACAACGGCTCTCAGATCATCTTGATGTTGGCAGAAGTTTCTAACAACCTAGGCCTCATCTATGACCCAGGTATAGTCCTAAATATGCAAAGCGCTAACAGCACTATAGATAGATCACTTGGACTCGCCAAAAATGTGCCGTGCACTATTAGCAACCTCACGTTTTACCTGCAGATACACATTGCTCTTCCGCATACAATATTCTCCTTGGCTGACCATTTGACATGTTAGCGCGCTCCATAGTCAAGATTCTCTCCAACAACAAAATCACTCTGACAATTAGTGACCCCAACTCTGGTGTCCGTTGCAGAGTGCCAACCTTCCCAAGAGGTTGTCAGAAAAAAAAGCTTGCCAAAGCCCCAACATTTACCAACCAGTACCCAGGACATCCCCATTTGTGTTTTCATCCACCATCAAGGAGGTGATTGGCAACAATCACAGAGATGTAGCACTTATGCTGGACTACAACCACTGTAGTGGTTTTGTAAATATTGTTTCTACTGCCTTTCTTGACTTTGAAGTACTCTTGCCTTCTTGTGACCCTAGTGCTAATACGTCCACTACCAGTACCCCTACTACCAATCATCAAAAGCTTACCAACTCCTCTCTTGCCTACCTGTACCTTACCGCTTCCAACCATTTTGCTAAATTTGCCTCCACTGATACATATCTTGAAACATTACCTAATTCTTCCCAACCCGCCATTCTTGGACTTTCCAAAGCAGCACTAGTGACTCATCACTTACGTTACCCACCACCTCTACCTTTGCTGCCGCTAACGCTACTAAATGCAAAGGTATACAGGTTAAAAAGAAGTATAAACCTGTAGCGCTTAAAATCAAGCCTATTACTAGCACTGTTGATAGGGGCTTAGTATTGCTGAAGGCAAAATAGCCCCCAAAACAGCAAAATGAAAACTCCAGTATGGAGGGGCGGTAGAGGTGGCGAGTCAAACCTCACAGCATGGCAGACTCAGAGAAGAGACACATGAAGCCCCAGGCTGATGGATCAAGGAAGAAGTAACTGTGCTAGCCGCGGGGAGGCAGACCAAGTAAATGGCAAGAACAGTGACGCCTGCAGCGGCAGCAGAGAAGTGCCCACATCTGAATAAGGAGCAATGGAATGAAGGCCCCACAGGCAGAACAGAAAGAGGAAGATGGAGCAGAGGGAGATAATGTTTGAGGTAGGGGGCTACCGCTTGTCTCCAGAAAGTACTATAAAAACTGTACCATAACTTGGAATAAAAACAACTTTTCCCCTCAGAGATCATGTAAAGAGTACTGAGTACAGATCTAAAGGGTGTCTTGCGACTTTCTGACAAGCATCTAGCAACTTTCCAACAGCATCTAGCAACTTTCCAACAGCACCTTGTTACTTTCTGCTGCCGACTTCCAAACTCTGACCTAATATGGGGCCCTTAGCATTGGCAATACTAAGTGGCAATCACAAAAGATTCCTTGCTTATTATCAGTCACACTTATAGCTTTCCAACTAAATTCCAAGGACTTGCAACAAGTCAAAATTCTGCTTATAGGGAGATTGTGACACTATCACTGTCTCCAAGAACTTTTGAATCAAACAAAATATCATTGGCAAACTGCTTGCCAACATGCCAACATTGACTCCAAATCCGCCACCATTTCAACCAACAGATCGCTTTACTGAGGAGTGCCAGAAACAGTTTGTTAGCGACCACAATACTGGCTTCCTCACTACTCCTGAATTAAACATTCTTACTGACCTCATGTCCAAACAAAACCAAGCATTCACCTGGGAGGACTCTGAGCAAGGTAGCTTCCATACCAACTTCTTTCCACTTGTTGTCATACCGACTATCTCTCATGTCCCCTGGATTGAACACAACCAACCCATACCGCCTGGACTTGAAGCTGAAGTCTGTCAAATCATCTGCAGCAAAATCAAAGCTGGTGTCTACAAGCCCTCCAATAGCGCTTACCACTCCCGCTGGTTCTGTGTCCTCAAGAAGAATGGTAACCTCTATATTGTTCACAGTCTTGAGCCGCTAAATAGGGTCACTATACAACACGCTGGCATCCTATCTTTTCCTGACCACATTGCCAAGTCCTTTGCTGGGCGGATCTGTAGTGCCACCCTTGACCTCTATATTGGCTATGATGAGCAACTCATCCATCCCTCTTCATGTGACCTCACTACTTTTCAGACGCCCTTTGGCACCTTGCAACTAGTCACCTTGCCAATGGGTTGGACCAATTCAGTACCTATTTTCCATGACAATGTTAACTACATTCTGCAACCCAAGATCTCCAAATATGTACAAAGTTTCATTGACAATGCAGGCGCTAAGGGACTCAAAAACTAGCAACTCATAGATGGCCTCCCAGCGACTCACCCCAACAACTCCAGCATCTGCTTAGCGTTATGGGACTTCTTCCAGTTACTTAACCACATCCTCCAGCACATAAAATACAGTGGTAGTACGTTCTCTGGGCACAAGCTAGTACTCTGTGCCCCACGCTTCAAGATCCTTGGTCACATCTGCACGCCTAGCGGTCGTGTTCCCAACAAGTTGTGCTTAGCCCTGTTGAATTGCTGGGATGTATGCCATAATCTTTCAGAGGTACACGCCTTCCTGGGGACTGTTGGTGTCCTCCAAATCTTCATTAAAAACTTTGCCCACTGTGCCCACCACCTTACCCAACTCACACACGCTAATGCCCTCTTTGAATTTGGACCTGAGCAAGTTGCCACTCAGCAAGACTTAGTGAGGGCGCTACATGAAGCCCAGCCACTTGTTCCCATCAACTACCAGTTGCCAGACCCTGTTATTCTGGCAGTTGACACCTCATGCATTGCCGTCGGATTCTTCTTGTGTCAATGCCTTAATGACAATCAGAAACAGAGGCGCTACAACTGCTTTGGGTTGATCATGCTAAATAACAGGGAGTCATGCTACAGCCAGGCCAAATTGGAACTTTATGGTCTCTTTAAAGCCTCTCAGACGCTAAGGATGTATCTCATTGGCATACGGAACCTCATTGTGGAAGTAGACGCTAGGTACATCAAAGGTATGCTACAGAACCCTGACATACAGTCCTCCGCCAGCATGAATTGCTGGATAGTCACTATCCTTATGTTCCACTTTGATCTGGTACACGTTAAAGACACCTTTCACAGACCTGAAGGACTTTCCCAACAACCATTACAGCCTATCAACCCTCTTCCCAACAGAAGCAACGACGACGTCTTTAGCAACTGGATAGACCAACTCCATGAGTTCATGCACCTTATACAGCTCCCTATCCGTCTCCTCCGTAGCAACCAACCCATTAGTGCTTTCCTTCACCCAATTGTTTCTTACCAACCAACATGCTTTATCGCTCCTCTCACGTTCTTTACCACCAACATTACCAACAAGTTGCCAACTATCAAAAGAGTTGAAGAACCCAAGCCCCTCAGAGAAAGCAGCACCAACCTCGCTTATGACTCAGTACCCAGGAGCGCTAAGGCTCAAGCAGACAACGCGCGCCTAGACACCATAAAAGACTGGTTGAACTTGCTTAAGCGACCTGATCACCTTAAGCAATGATAAGTACACCACTTTCATATGTTATGCCACCAACTTTTTCATTAGCAACAATTGACTCTGGTGACGCAACACAGATGGTGCACACAAACTGGTGGTGCAGCCTAGCAACCAACTCAGAATCTTACATGCCATGCATGACAATTTAGGCCACAAGGGACTGTATGCCACATGCGCTATATTACTGGAATGTTTCTGGTGGCCTCACGTGTAAGCTAATGTTGCTTGGTATGTAAAGACTTGCCACCTCTGCCAGATTCAGCAAACTTGCCAATTGCTCATCCCACCAACGGTTGCTATGCCAGTGCCTCTCTTCAGTAAGATCTATATTGACACAATGCACATGCTCAAGTCGGGTCGCTACAAGTACATTGTCCAAGGTTGCTGCTTGCTAGTGCACTAGCCTGAGTTTAAAATGCTCCAACAAGAAGAAAACACAGACGCTATAGCTAAGTGGTTGTTTGAAGATGTCATCTGCCGCTGGGGTGCGCTAAGAGAAATAGTTACCAACAATGGCACCTCCATCATCAAAGCGCTGACCTACCTTGCCAAAAAGTACAACATCCACCACATATGCATCTCTGGTTATAACAAGCACGCTAACAGTCTTGTGGAGTGCTCTCACTTTGACATGTGCCAAGCCCTCTTCAAGGCAGTAGACGGCGACAAGTCTAAATGGAGTGAAGCAACCTACTCTGTCTTCTGGTCAGAAAAACTATACACAAGTGCATGGGTTGCTCACTTTACTATGCAGCGACTGGTACCCACCCCCTACTGCCTGCCGACATCGTTGAAGCAACATACTTGCAACCAGCACCTAACTCCCTACTGTCCACTACTGACCTTATTGCTCAACGTGCCATTGACTTACAACAAAATGAAGACTTAGCGCGCTTACATGAGACAGTTTTTAGCGCCAGATGAAAAGCAGTGCTAAGGTTTGAGATGGACCACAGTGCAACCATCAGAGACTACAACTTTAGCCATGGGTCGCTAGTGCTCATGAGGAACTCCAAGATAGGGACCACCCACAACAAGAAAATGCACCCTTGCTACTTGGAGCCCTTGGTAGTTATCTCTTGTAACCGTGGAGGCACTTACGTCCTTTGTGAACTAGATGGATTAGTACTGCATAGGCCAGTTGCTGCCTTCTGACTCCCTTACTTTGCACATGACCACATACCTTTACTGCTAGAGGCGCTAGACATCAATACCACCAAGCTCAGAGAACTTGAAGAAACTGACTTATTGGATGATGATGACTTGCCATCTGAAGAAGAAGAAGACTGAACTACCACTCGCTTTTCTTACCGACTCTCTTTCTCTTTCCTTACTTATTGTTTACTATACAGACATTTTACTTTACCTCAAGACGCAGTGCTAGCGACTTTGATTGCCGCCTGGCGCCTTGCGCAACTCCTCACAAGAGTTTTTTACCATAATGATCTACTGAGCATTCCCTTAAAAACCCAAGTTGCTACAGCACCACTTTTGCTAAGTCTTTTCCTTTTACAAGTCCTTCAAAATCCATGTTCCCTTACTATACACACAGACTTTCTTACTACTGTTTCTTACTGCACACAAATTGCAAGTCTCAAAATCTTTATATTACATTTTTTTTTCACTGCTACAAGTCCATCTGTGTATGACAAAACTAAAGTTCAAAAATTTTACAGGCGCTAGCAACTAGGCCTGATCACGGTTGGCAAGGAAGGAGAAGGGCAGGAGTGGAAAAAGGTCTTCAGCCTGGACATTGTTTTGCTCTTGCCAGGCTAATGCCTTCTTGCAGTCCTGCTGGTACCACCTCAAGATAGCAACACTGTGTCCCAGCATCCTCCATCTCATCCTCATCTCCACCATCTTATTATCCACAGCCCTCATCTCCCATGCCATTACCAACTCCATACCTGCAGCCCACTCCATGAACCTCGCCAACTCCTCTAGCAACCTTATACCGGTGATAGGGTAAAGCTCTTTACCCAACCAGTCAAAGTCACCACCCATCACTCTAGAGGCAGGAAGTGGGGTCGAGCGCAAGTCCATCCTAGCAACTGGAGCAGGGTGTTCAACTTGTTCATGGTCCTCATTGCTGGAGGACATTTCACACACAGTCGCCAGCTGAGAACGTGGGTTGGTTAGCAACACTCAGCACCTGGAGAAGAATCTTACCTTCTCCTCTTCTTCCTCTTCCTCCTTCTCCCCTTCCTTTTCCTTGACCTCTTCCTGCAAGTCGCCAGCACTAGGAGGCAGGGTCTCCACCAGTTGAGAAGCAATCTCTTCCAAGTCACTGAAATAACCAAGTGACACTTACCAAGTCCCGCTAGGCCCAGTGACAAGGGACGGCCTCTGCTAACGGAAAAACTCCAGGTTTAGCTCTGCTAAGCATGTAGCCGCCAAATGATCAAATAAAGGACCAGATAGCTCATGTTTGGCTGAGGTAAACCAGACATAAAGGCACTTGGCCTCCCTGGAAAAACTTAGAGAAGAACTAGCCCTCTTGCTGACAGGGCACCCCTCAAGCAACTCTCCTCTCATTTCTACCAACTTGTCCTGCTCTACCACTTTCCCCTTGCCCTTGTCTTTGCCCCTCCTCTTTGGCGGTTAGCTACCAGTTGGCCTGGTAGTCTCTCTCTGAGAAGGTGGCGAGTGCATCACCTTGATGAGTTGGCAGCGCCAAGCTCTCTTTCATGATGCTGGTGACTCTATCAGACTCTACCATTGCCTGCTCACCCAACACAAACCCCCTAGCCTGCCTCACCTGTACCGACTGCTCAAAAGTCCTCTTGATAATGGGGTCCTCCTTACCGCGTTCTTGAGACTTGAGACTGTTATAAGTGCAAGCCCGCTTTAGCACGTTGCAGCGGTAGCATGGTAGAACACCTGTCAGGAACCAGCAGGCCTCTGGGTTGTTATCGGCCCAGCACTTATCACACTAAGTTCAACTAGGTCAGACTAGTTGCTAGCGAGTCAAAATACACTTACTGCACCCTTGGAATCCTTGTACACCTGGTGCTGCCCAGGCAACACTGTCTTCTTACTCTTAGCACTCTCCATCACCACACCCGCTTCCATCCCAGTGTCCAGCACTACCTCAGTTCTCCACGTTGCCAGCAGGTCCCTTAGCTCTGTGTTGGTAAAAGCAGTTTGTGTGGGTGCCTGCAACGTCAATCAGTTGCTAAACTACTAGGTACAAAAGCAAAACTCACCTCGTACATGGGTACTACCCTTGTGGACTTACAAAACTAAGCAAAACAATTAGCAACAGCAAGATAGTGACAGTTGGCAAACACATACCTTGCATGGAAAAGAAATTTGAGCTATTGAGCCCCGCCGAGAAGCTGCTAGTGCAGGGCTCTTGTTGCTAGCTGCCACTTGTTGAGCATGGCAGGTGCGGCGCTGCGCCCAGCACATCTTAGCAAGGTTGTCCTTTGTAGTAGGGCTAAGCGCCAGGAAAAGAGGCGCCAACAAAGAAGAAGTAGACACCACAGAGATGCTACTGCTAAGACCCCTCGAAAAGACACCCATCCAACCAGCTACCAACCCAGTCATCAAGCCTGCCTCCCAAATCTCCTTCTGCCACCTCTACTCCCTCTCCTTCTCTGCCTGCTGCCACGCCTCCGCCAGCAGCACCTCTTGAGCAGCACACTGTTGCACCAAGATTGGATACACAATCAATATCTCCTTGCTGTCAGAAGAAAGTTCAGCCCATTGCTAATGAAAGAAATAAGATAAGCAACTTACTCTTGGCAACCTCGAAGACTTATGAAACATTGTCAAGAAATATTGCTAAGCCTTACGGTCACACAGCATAACCAGATTGGTGGTCGATTCTAGTACTGCATATGACAGTAAAATTGGCTGCCTTACCTAAGGCAGCCATACAGATTATAATGCGTAGTTAATTATTTACTTTTTAGTTTTAATTAATAATATAATAATTATTTAATATAATAATTATTTAATATAATAATTATTTAATATAATAATTATTTAATATAATAATTATTTAATATAATAATTATTTAATATAATAATTATTTAATATAATAATTATTTAATATAATAATTATAATATGTATTTGCATAAGCTATAGAGCAAGGCTCTATGGCTGTAAGTCTGTTACATGCCCTCCTTTTTAGACTGCTATGCAGTCTACACATGGGGTGCAGTGTACAACCAAAAAGTACAAGTTAAAATGAAATAAAATATTTGAGTCCACAAATGTGGAGGCGGATAAGGCCTCCACGGCTCAAAATCCCTACTTATCTGTCAAAAGAATACAAAAGTTGATGTTAACTGACAGTACCAGTTGAAAGTGCTTACAAAATTCATGCAGACAGCGGGTGCGCCAACTCGCTGGCCAGATCGATCCTCATCTTGGTGTTGACATTCACCGACAATGATGAAGCAATGGGGGCAGACAACATCAATGCAATAGGAGCCTGTTCTGTGGTTGATGGGACCACAGGCGACGGTGGATATGGGCTGTGTCATGACCGACGGTGCCATAGATTTCGGCGGTTGGGATTCATCCCAACTGGATGATATAGTCCATGTTTGACATAGTTGTTGCCTTGCGTATTTTCATGTGCAAGTAGCGTGTGAAGACAAATCATGTCGTCCATGGTGGGGTTGCACCAGCCATCCAACTGTGGAATGGCTGGGGGCTCTCTATACTGGTCAAGTCAACAATGGCGTTCATCGTTGACATTGCGGTAGAGGTCTACTGAGGCATTTGCCTCAAAGAAGTGAGTCTTGAGGAAGACCATGCTAAAAGTGTAGGCGTGGTCCACTCATTCTGGTGGAATGCAGTTCACCAAGAGTATATGCAGGACATCTGCGTCCGTCAGGTTCACCGCGACTGTGTCATCAAATCTTGGTAAAGTGAGCTGGACATTGGTCCAGCTCATGGGTTGGAATGGAGTGGCAGGATTGGCAGCGTTGTATGCCACAATTGCCTCCCAGTACATCCCTGGACGTGCAATGATCAAGGCCAGAAGCCTTGCAAAGCATCCGCGAGCTCATCCTTGGGAAGACAGGGCCTGGGTAAGGGCATGTCCCATCACCATCCTCTAGTGGATACGGTAGGCAAAGTCTACTGCAATTCCAATCACCAAGTTTTGCATACCCAGGCAGCAAAAATACAAAATGTTTTGGGCCAGCTTAAACAGATCAAAGGTAAATCAAGTACCTTTGGAATCAAAGCTAGCCAGAGTGAAGAACGGCCTCCCACTGTGGTCCTTCCACCTCAAGTAACCTTCGGAGGTCAGCATGACTGCCAGATTCATGTGGTGGGAGGATAGATCAAGGGGAGGCATGATGTGATTGTACTTTGGTGTGCACACCAGAGCCATCATATGGTCACAAAGGAAAACATCAAAGTTGTAGCTGATGCGCTGAAATTTGCGCATCAGGTAATAGGCCTCCATGCAAGTGGAGATTGACTTGAATTTGTTCTGCAAAAGCTCATAAAGCTTTTGCAACTGCTGGGGATCCATAGAGAATCCCCAAGGTACCACCTTACCAATTTCAGAATTAGTAATGTGATACATTTTGTTGGTCTCCGCCTCATGATAAACGGTGGCCACAGCTTTGTCTCCAACAAACACAGTGTTGGACAGCCAAGAGTAGTAAAAATGGCGGTCCAAAGCACCACCAAAGAACTAGTTGGAATGCTCAATGTTCTGTCCTTCAATGAAGACTCCAAGGCTATTGGGAATTCTCCTGGTGGCTTGCTCTGCACAATTCTTGTTCACTTTTGTCTGCCATGCAGCCTTGTGCTTGGCATGAGTGGCAACCTTCTTGTTCTTTGCCAACTGCTGTCTGTGGTTGGTGGGTGTCTCTCCTTCTGATGGAGTATCCACCAGCTGCTCCACCTCGTAGTTACTATCATCACTTGGCTTTTGCAGCCCAAGCAAGGCCAATGTAGGTAGCCGGCCTTCTACCTCATTCTCTGACCAGGGGTCCTTCTTCACGGACTCTGGGATGTATGAGTCCAGTAGTGCCTTGAATTGCACCACTGAAAGAAAGAACATTGTGGAGCTATCAGCTCCCGCTGGAATTCCCACTGCAAATACAACTGCTGTTAACACCACCTCATCTGCAGCTTTGTGGGCCCTGATGAATAGGCAGGAGCATGTGTTGATGAGAAAAGTCCTCGTAGACTGGCATCCACGACCATGAGCTCCTTGTGTAGCTCAAATGGCATCGGGGAGATTTCCCAGCTTCTTTCTGCCCTTGAAGTGCCTTCTACACCTTGACTCCTGCTCTGCGCTGCCCTTCATTGCAGGCCATGTTGGTAGCTTTGAGGTGTTTCGCCTCATTTGTCTCCTCCAGTGGCGAAGGACGCCTTTTCATGGCATTTGCAAATGTCTTAATTGTATTTTTATTATGCTGTTGCAGCATAATGATTTCGTCAAGTAGCCTGGTTATGACTACCTGGGCAACAGGATCTCTCAGAAATGAAGATTCCGGCAGCACTCTCTGGCCGGCGGACACCAATCGTCTCCAAACTGTTTCAATTTGACGTTCAAGGACCTCCAGAGGTGTTACTACCTCCTTGCTCTTGCCCTTCTCGGAATATGATATATGCCGCAAAGACAGTGCGTGCATTGATAAGACTCTGGCAGGGCTCAGCGCACCAGCACTATTTTTAGCAACTTATGTTTTGCAGCTAGTAGGGATCAAACTCAGGCTACAGGACGCAACGCGCAGGATCATGGGACTTAGCAACCACATGACTTGGCGATCACCTGCTACTCACTTGACTCCAGCCCGGCCCCCCTTCAAGTCTCTGATCAGTGATAACCAACGCCAGAGTCTTTAGCAATGCCTATCAAAATCCAGTGCTTCTCAAAGATCCGACGTCAGATCACTTTAGCAACGCTTAGCAACTTACATAAGACAGGTCCACGTGATGGTTTCAGATATTAGCAACACTTACAGTTGATCCGACGCTTAGCAACCTACGCGAGACAGGCCTCCTTGATGGTTTCAGGCCTTAGCAACAGTCCTCGTGCATTTTGCCTCTTTCACTGCTAGGATGTTAAGTTAAAGCTTGCTGACTTGACAGACGCCGTCGCTTAGCGACTTTCACGTTCCATTGTACTTGTCTCTATTTTTTTGTGATTGATTAATTAGCGACTTTTTAGTTTAATTACCACGGTGGCCTAGCACCTATAAATACTGTACATATCTTGTCTTAGCCATCATTGAATCGTATGCCCCACAGTTCAGATCACATTTCAGTGCATTCTAAGTCCTCAGAGTCGCTAAGTGAATCAGCCTTGCCAACTTCACCTCGCCAACTTCGACTACCAACTTTTGTATTACGGTGCCACATTGTCGTCAACGTTTATGTTGCTAGAGTCCTTGCTGACTTATAGCACCCTAGCACCTTGAAGGCTTTCGGCTTAGATCGCTAAGCAACCGGTTTATTTCTCTAAGTTCATATCACACTAAAAAGACTAGGCTTTTGGGACCCTGCCTAGGACTCTCTCAAAAACACTAGCGACCGCCCGGCGCTACTCATTAGTGAGGCACTAAGTTTACCATCTACCAGGACAGTGCTTAGCAACTTTTGGGTGTCATCAGCATTAGTGAGGGGGAGCACTGACAAGGAGGCGTCCAAGGTCTGGGTAGACCTTGCACCAGCCCTCATGACACGGGCTTGTCCTGCCTGCACCCTATGAATTTGCATGGCGCTCCTCCATGCATGGTGTGACTTCTCAGAGGCAATTGCCTCTGGTCTCTCCTGTAAGCCTCTTGAGGAGGCGGTGTGTGCTCTTGTTGGCATCAAGGTTTGGCTATCTTGACTCGGGTTGGACGGTCCACAACGATTCCTTGTCGACTTCCATTGGTGTTACCTATGGCGCGGTTAGTACCTGATCATTCAGAGGTATTATACTTGCACTCTGGGACTGCGCTGTTGTCAGGGGACTCCTCACCTTTCTCCTTTTCTTGTTCTTTATTTCCTTTTCTTATCCTTCTTTTCCTTTCTTGTCTATCTTTTATCTTTAGTATAGTTCTCCTTTACCTTCTTTTACTGGTTCTGTCCGCTCTAGCTTACTTAATAAGCTGCATGTGACCCGGTAAATACCAAGTCACATGCCAAAGCTGCATGTGATCTGGTAAATACCGAGTCACATGCCAAAGCTGCATGTGATCTGGTAACTACCAAGTCACATGCCATGTCCGAGTTTTTCACTATTTAGGTTAAAGTTAGCCACCTTGTTGATCTGTATAGTTGTTTCCCATGCTTCTGAAGCCTCAGAAGCGTCAGTCCTGGCATAGAAAATCCTTATACTTGTTCTTTTTGGATTTCTCTCTGCCAGGTGAGTAGTTATACTTTGGATTTCCCTCTGCCAGCTGTGTGACTGAGCCATAGCCTCCAGAGGTCGCCCTTACAGCTGTCAGAAACGGCATCAGCATCCCCCATATCACCTGTGGCATCTGCGGTTGCTGCCCAGAACCAGTTGGCCTAGGAAATAGGACATCGGCATGAATTGTGGGTAAAATTATTGATGTCCAAATTGAGCAGCAGGCTGCCCAAACTGGAACATCATTGGGAACGATGCCATACTCGGCGTTGTCATTGATGGTTGTTGTGACTGTTGTTGCGGGGGCGGTTCCCCTCCTCCTCCAGAACCCTGCGGGTTCTGAGGCGGCGGCTGTGGCATTGTACTTTGAGACAGATATGACATTTTTGTTGACATTGTCATTGTTGGTGAAGGAAAAGAAAAAATTGCTTACTCATTGGGTTACATATGGTTACATAACCTGATCCAATCAAAAGATCTGTCTCTACTGATCCATACTATCTGATCAGATGGCGCATCTTATCCATCTAATCTGTACAGACCATAATTGATCCAATTGTAATCTTATCACAATGCAATAAGATAATAGATCTGATCATAATCAAATCTGGCTTACCCAATCTAAGCACGTGAGCGCTTAGCAAGCTGACTTGGGCATTTGACGCCTTGCAGCTCTAAGTACCAATCCAAAGCTGCCTGCTTTGAACAAGTCTGATATGGCTTCCATGTTGTATCACTAGCACTCCATCGCACCTTGAATTTGAGGTGCATTCCATTGCTCCATCAATGACCCAGGATATCTTTGACAAACCACTCTTGTTTGTTGATGGCTCAGTCGTAGGTCTCAGGTGTCATCCAATTAGGAAACATTGCATTGTTGTTTGCGTTGTATTGTCTGAGTAACAATACATGGAACTTGGGTACAATACGCCTAGCTAATAGAGCTGCAGGCAGCTCTAGTACATAGTTCAATGTACTTGGTTGGTTCTGTGACCAAGATTTTGTATGGTCCAATATACTTCGGACACAACTTCCTCACCCTCTCTTTTGGGAGGTTAAGATTCTCTGTGGACAGATATACTAACGTGCCAGGTGTTAGTTCAGGCTCATTACTGCGCCAATCATTTGCATGTCATGCCTGAACAACACACGCTGCAATAATTGCGTCATGCACATTGGCCAAATTTTCCAATGCCTTTTGTGCAAAGTCTTTCACTCCTTTGTGAATGACATTGTTCCCTCTGAGCTCCTGTAACATGGAGGGCATGTAGCCTCCATTGAGCTCAAATAGTGCATATTTAGTCGTCTTGGACACACTTGCGTTGATTGCAAACTTGGTCAGAGGGATCTTATCTACTCAATTGTATTGGTCTGGTCGGACCACTGTACAGAAAATCTGCGCAATACTGCAATTTGCGCGTTCTGTCTGTCCATCTGTCTGCGGATGGAATGACGTTGACATGAGTAGCTTAGCTCCCAGGAGCTTGTGAAGCTCCCGCCACCAGTGAGACATAAACTTTGCATCTCTATCACTCACAATGGAACTTGGAAGGCCATGCAGCCTTATGATCTCTTGCAAGTATATCCACAATAATTCTGACGCGGTAACAGTTGTGTGCACCAGTATCAGATGCACCATACTAGTCATGCAACAGATTACCACCCAAAGGTAGTTGTAATCTTTGGATTTGGGGAATGGACCGACAAAGTCCATTCCAATGGAGTCCCAAGGTTTTGTTGGGATAGGCAGGGAATATAGCTTCCCTGCAGGTTTCTGATTGCTCGTCTTTGAATGCTGGCAAGCCTCACAGGTCTGACAGAACTTCGTTACTTCCAACTGCATCTGAGGCCACCAATACCACTGCCTCAGGTATTCCAGAGTCTTGTTGGTACCAAAATAACCAATGCTCTCATGAGCTTGTGTCACAATCCATGTAATGAGAGTTCAGTCACGTGGTAAGCATACCACTCTGTGCCCTCAAATGTTCAAGATATGGATCAGTCTGTCCTCATCCACGCTAAATCGTGGGTGAGCTATTGCATTTTGCTGAATCTCAGCAAAGAATGAGTCCTGGTGGTATTTCCTATGTACAGCATGTAGGAACTCATTGTCCTGAAGTACAGGAGAGTCAGCATACTCTCCTGCTGGCATCAACACATTGGCAAGTGTAATGTCTTGGCCAGATGGTCCAAGACCACCGGCTTCCATGTCGGACTTTGACGTTTCCGTTGTCTTGGGCTGAGCTTGCTTCAATTGCTCAGCTTCAATGTCTTGAGCTTTGTGCCGTTCTTGCAAGCATTGACTTTGCCAAAGTTCATTTGCTTGCATGGCCCAAAGCTCTACCACATGCTCCTTTACCTTCTTGTAGTGATGATACGGTAGATCATTGCCCTGTGGATCAATGCAAATGTCTGCATTGACATATTTGTGTGTGTTGTGATGTTCACCAACTTTATTGCTCTTGAAGTACCTTGAAAGACAGTCAGCAACTTTATTCAGTTCACCTTTGACATACATGATGTCAAAGTTATATCGCAACATGTAATTAATCCACCGGCGTTGCTGAGAGGACAAGGTTGCTTGGGTCTTGAAGAACTCAAGCACTTTATGGTCGGTTATGATGTGGATCTTGTATCCCATCAACTTGTCTTCCCACTTGAGGAGTGCCTCAAGTATCGCCAGCATCTCTAGCTTGTGGACAGCGTAGTTCTGCTGCGCCAAGGTGAATTTCCTTGACATGAAGCCAGCAGGTCTGCAATTCTGCCAGGGACTTCCTTGGTCATACATTGCACCGACTCCGGTCTTCGATGCATCACAGATGAGCCAAATTGGCTCATCACGCCTAGGATCTATGGGTTGAATCACTGGCGTCTTCAAGCAGATCCGTTTGATCATCTTGAAGCACTGCTGGTGTATGGGTCTCCATATGAATGGAGCTCTGTTCTGGGTAATGGACATTAATGGTCCAGTATATGCCGTTATATCAGGCAAGCAATTGCTAATATAGTTCACTAGTTCAACAAACCGTTGGACATTGTTACAGGTCCATTGTCAGAGAACCGGTTTCTAGACCGTGTCCAACCCTATTCCAAGCTTAGTCCAATGATATGCCTATTCCTAACAGATCTGACCGGCCGCTCAGCCCACCCTTTCCCCTTCCATCTTGTAGTAGTCAGCTTTGATGAGTCATATGCGTGAACCTTACTCAGCATCGATTATTGTTAGTCATACTCCTTTACATACCAGGGCCTGATTAGTAAACAGTATTAGTAATAGCACAGCCACCGATGTAGTATATATAGGCAGCCTGTAGGATAGAATATCCCTAGGCTGAACAATAGCAGTGTTCTTCTGGCCTATCCATTGAACCAACCGTAAGCTTATCTAGCACTGTCCAACCCTCTGTTAGCCTTGCTTGCCTCTTGCCCGACTCCTGCCTGCCTCTGCGCTCACTCAAATCTTGCTTGCCTCTTGCATTGCCAACTCTGTGGAAGGAGTTCCACAGACATCAAGCGTTCCCCTTACAGGTTGTTCAGCCTCCTACACTGTCTGCCCTCTTAGTCCACAGTATCCAACTCTATTCCCTACTATGTCTTCTGACTCTCAGTCTCCCTCTACCCCTATGAGTCGCACCCTTACAGCGGCACCCTCTGCTTGTCCTTCCGTCTTGGCCTCTGGTACGCCTTCTGTTCCTGGGATGGGCTCTGCTGAGATGCCTCACTGGACCACCGACTGGTTCTCTATGATGCAGCAGATGCAGCTGACACTTGCCACCCTCAAACGCAGACTCACCGCTCTAGAGAGTAGACATGTGGTTGCTGCCGCCCAAACTGCTGACAAGCGTAGTAACACTCCGGTTGCCCATTGCTCTGCTCCTCCTGGCTGCTCTAAGCCCTCCAAGTCCTCCAAAACTCCTACCGTGCCCCTCTCTCATAATTCCTGATGGGTCCTGTGCTCTACTTCTAATACTCCCCTGGCCGTCCCTCTCGCTCGGGATCTTCCTCCTACCAACGGTAAAGTCCCTTGTTATGAATGTGCTCTGGAGCTCCCTGACTCTCTGGTTGCACATGTTGTTGGACATCAGGGGTGGAGCCTTAAACAATCCTATGACCTGTCTGGCTCTCGGTTGGCCGCCTTCACGGTTGGTCCAGCTAGTGGTGAAGGCCGACATTTTGTCACTATCCAGGGCACTGATCAGCAGATTGGTGAAGCCCTTGTTGTTTTTAGAAAGCGCATCGCTAAAAAGCATGTGTGCGCACTGCAGAAGCAGCAATCTGGCAATGCTGCACCAGTCCTTCTAGGGAACCTGCCTCATCTACCCCAAAACCCTCTACTCAGTCTGCACCGCCTCCTCCTTCTATGACCTCTATGCACGACTCTACCATGGACTTCCAAGAACCCACTGATTGGGATGTTTTGTCTCCTATGCCAGTCTCGGTAGCACTTTCACTGCCTGCCGGCTCGCCCATGGCCCTCTCTACTCCAACTCCAGCTCTGTCATCCCCCATGGTCATTAACTACGCCTTTGGGCATTATGCTCGGAGCACTTCTGAGGCACCTCTGCATGGCACTAACACTGCTCAATGCTCTTGCCCAACCCGGTGATAAGACCTGGGCTGGGCTCAGCGCAGCAAAGCTATAATTAGCGACTTTTGTTGATAGCAGTTTGGCGGCTCACTCAGGCAAACAGGCGCGACGCGGACGACACATGACTAGGCGACCACGGGATGTTTAGCGCACGAGACCTCTGGACCATGGGACTCGCCCACCTGACTGTTAACGCACGGACCGCACACATGACCTCGGGCTCGATAACAGGTCACCGATCAAAGATAGCCGGCGCCTTATAAGATTACGCGTTTAACGACTTGCCGACGGCTATCAGCAGGTCGCCACTTCTTCAGCCCCGGTGCCTAGCGGTTAGCGATGCTTACCTTTACTGACGCTTAGCGACTTTGGCGACGCCAGCCCCCCTTGATTGTTTCAGACCCCAGGATAGTCACCGTTTATTTGACTGCTTTCAGTGCTCACTTGGTGACTTAGCGCTTGCCAACTGATAGACACCGCGGGTTAGCTATTTCACATTCTATTCTTCTTGTCATAATCCATTCCCCATTTTGTTACTTAGCGACTTATAGCTTAATTAACACGGCGACTTAGCGCCTATAAATACTGTACATATTTTGTCTTAGGAGTATCGAATTCCATCCCCACAGTTCAGATCACAACTTGCGCGCACTAAGTTCCTCGAAAGTCGCCAAGAGACTTACTATCTTTATCGACTACGCTAAGCTTGCCGCTTCTTCGCCAGTCTTGCCAACTGTCTAGGTGCTATACAAGCACACTTCGACTACGTTACATCGCCAAGTCCTTGCCGACTATTGGCACCCTAGCGCCCGGCAGGCGACACGGCTTAGATCGCTAAGCACCTTTCTTCCAATTACTAAATTTTCCTTAAACAAACTAAGTCTCTGGGACCCTGCCCGGACTCCCTCTCAACTAGCGACCGCCCAACGCATTACCTTCCACAGTAGCTAGGTACCGTTTACCCTTGACAGTACTTAGCGACTTTTGGGCGTCATCACCGGAGAAGGTGAACACTGTTCATCAAGGTGACAAACCTAGAGGAGGAGCTGATGTCAGGGGACTGGTCTCCGGACCGTGTTCAACCCTATTCCAAGCTTAGTCCAATGATATGCCTATTCCTAGCAGATCCAACTGGCCGCTCAGCCCACCCTTTCCTCTTCCATCTTGTAGTAGTCAGCCTTGATGAGTCATATGCCCAAACCTTACTCAGCATCAATTATTGTTAGTCATACTTCTTTACATACCAGGGCCTGATTAGTAAACAGTATTAGTAATAGCACAGCCACTGGTGTAGTATATATAGGCAGCCTATGGGATAGAATATCCCCAGGCTGAACAATAGCAGTGTTCTTCTAGCCTATCCACTGAACCGACTGTAAGCTTATCTAGCGCCATCTAACCCTCTGTTAGCCTTGCTTGCCTCTTGCCCAACTCCTGCCTGCCTCTGTGCTTGCTTGACTCTCACTTGCCTCTTGCATTGCTGACTCTATGGAAGGAGTTCTGCAGACACCAAGCATTCCCCTTACATCTGTGGCACATGCCATTTGTGTATGCAGTCAATCTTATCCTGGTCAGAGTAAATACCCTGACTGTCGATCTTGTGTCTAAGACAATCCACTGTCTTGGCATACAACTCACATTTCTTCCATTTGAGGTACAGCAAATTGGACCTCAATCGCTTGAATATGACACAAAGATGCTCTTTGTGTTCCTCAATGGAATTGGAATATAGTCCAAATATATGTGGACAAATCTTCCAATCACATCTCAAAAGATAGAGGTCATCAACCTCTGGAATGCCGCAGGAGCATTGCAGTCTCCTATCTGCATTATGTTACTGACGTATGTTCCCATGATGGGCAAGAACACTGTCTTTGGAATGTCGGACAAGCAAATTCTCACTTGTTTGTATGCATCCGTCAGGTCAATCTTTGACCTGAACTTTGCTCATACCATGTCTTCTTGAATCACTTCCTGATCTGAAAGTGGAGTCACATCCTTCACCATATTGTCATTGCATTGGTGTGCATCCAACGCAGTCCTCAAGGTACCATCCTTCTTTGGGATGCACAACAACGGTGCAGCTTGGGAGGCTGGTCTCACCTCCCACCACTGAGCTTGCAAGTACCAATTGGTCTTGTCTTGGAGCTGCTGTTGCAGCACCATCAGGCATTGTGGCAAATGATACTTGTAAACCTTATTCTCGTCAATAAGGTTAATTTCATGATTTACCTCATGCCAAGGAGGTAGTTCCTCCTTGGTACCATTCAAGATATTTGTAAACTCCTGCTGCCACTGTAGCCACAGGCTTGGGATATCCTCCTTTGTAAAACCAACAGTTTTATCTTTGCCTTTCTGGTCCATGCCTCTGCACAGACGCTTGGTTACCTTTGCTCATGCCACCGGGCAAGCATACTTTTCTCTCTGAGGGCGGTAATCCTCAGTTTGCTCTCATCTGGTGTGTATAGTTGCACGGGTACACTTTCCTTGCTTCTTTGTGATGTCACGGAGAGTCCATCAAAGAATATCTCGCTCAGCGGTGAGATCTTATTGTCATTAGCTTGACAATACAATTCTTCTCTTGGCGTCCAGTATGGTCTATTCCATGCGTACATCGATGCCATGAGTTCATTCCACTTGACAGGCATTCATGGATTGAATGCCCACTCAAACGTGGGATGAGGTACAGGTGTAAGGGCAACCTCTGGAGGCTATGGCTCAGTCACACAGCTGGCAGAGGGATATTCAAAGTATATATGAGTAATACAACCATAACTACTCACCTGGTAGAGGGATATCCAAAAAGAACAAGTCTAGGGATTCCCTATGCCAGGAGTGACGCTTCCAAGGCTCTAGAAGCATGGGAAGCAACTGTATAGCATGACAAAAGCCACAATAAATTTTATAATCTAAAAAAGAGAAAATAATGAAAAACTCGGAAATTGCCATTGCCAGAGGTCATGCACATGTCTCATGTGACTTGCTTAGTGATTTTGAGGCTAGCCTCATGATGACTAAGCCTCTGAATGCTTACTAAGCCTCTGGAAGCATTGGCTACACTTGTCTGAATGATAACTAAAGAACCAGAGCACCTCAAGAGCTGAGAATAGTACTAATAGATGGTGTTGAAAGAATAAAAGCAGTAAGGTAAAAGAGTGGCAGCAGAAATAAGGAAATAAATAGAGGAAGAATGAAGGAATAAAGAGTGAAAGAAGGGAGAGATGAGGAGTCCCCTAACACAACCACCCGACGCTACTCATTTGTGAGGCGCTAAGTTTACCATCCACCAGGACAGTGTTTAGCGACTTTTGGGCATCATCACCATCAGGCAGTCATCTGAAAGCATCACTCCCAGCCTAGTGCAGACCTAACTACAAACCAAGGGTTTGTGTTACCAACTATTTCCTTCCGGCAGGCCCAGAAGGTGCCTACCTTCTGAGGTTCCAGCCAGTGCAGCTCAAAGTGTTTTGCAATCTTGTGGGCTTGCTTGTAGCGCAATGCATGTGCTATGAATTCTTCCATGGTATTTACTTTGGGCAATAGCCTGTCATTGCAGGTGAGGGATTCTCTCATTGCATTGGGTATACCATGCAGGAATGTGTCTATCATTACTCAGTTGTCTGAGTAAATTGACATGTTCTGCACGTGGTCTATCAAGGTGTCATAGAAACCTTGAACTCCCAGCTTCTCAGTGTAGGAGATCATGATAAATGCCTCCCTTGCATTCTGCATTGTGGATGCACTCACAAAGCAGTTATATAATTCAAGGATCACATCCTTGAACGTCTATTGCTGCCTTGCACAATTATAGTGCAAGACATGATGTTAGAACCAATTCTTGGCAGGTTTTTCCAAGAACTTGGAGAGAACAAATACTTGTTCTCAATCTAGACAATTGCCACTATACTGGCAGGCTGCCAGATGGTTGCACACATCCATTGTCCAATTTTCCAAGTTGCTGGACTTGAATCCAATATGGGTGGATATCTTTTGATTTTGCCTTGCATGGTTTTATCCCTTCTAGTAGGTGCAATGCTACGTCTACCACATTGTTGATAATGCTACTGAGGCACTGGTGCATATTTACATTATACACCTTAGTTGCTTCAGTCAATCCAGGCATTTTATTCCTGCCTTCAGCAGGGGGTACAATGGAAAATGCTCATACAGGTCGCTGACCTGTATAGTGAGGTCTCCCTGTGTCATTCCAGTGAGGTGGAACTTCTTGTCCACCTCAGTCCTCTGATCCCTGTTGGCCAGAAATTTTCCTTGATGGTGCAGTGGGAGGATTACTGCTCCCACTGTCTGGCTGCATTGTTCTTTGAACATATTGCCATTTCATTTTGTTCATGGGAGTTATCCTATTGAACATGATACCCTGATTGTCAATCCAGGAGTGTCCCTAGCAATGCAGGTCTTGGTTTCTCATACACTGATACGCCACCCTTTCAGCAAACTTGTCAGCCAGTAGTACTCAATTATTCAGTGGTAGTTTCTCTACTGATTCCCGTTTGACTTGCAAAGAGATCACTTCCTCTGCTTTCACATCATGGCTTTTTACCACTGGGATGGTGAACTGACTCAACTGTTGACAGAGGTCTTTCTTGATGACCTTTGAAGATCTGCTGTTGCTGTGCTACAGCAAATCTTGCTGCAAACTGTTCTTCCATCTCTCTCATTTGCTGAGGAGCATAAATATTACTTATTACTTCCTCCAGATGTGAAGAAAGCACTGGCTGTGCTTTGACCAGAATACTTGGTATCAAGTTTGCTCTGTTTGGCATCAAGGCTGCAGAGCCTCAATTTGCTTTCCGGTATATGTAGGCATGTGCCTTGAGCTCAAGTATCTGAATATATATTCAACTGTGTCTACTGGAGGTACACTTTCACCTCAGGCCTGTAGCAAACGTATGTGCTTAAGTACATACAATCCTAACCTTGCATGTGTTGTATCCTTTGTGATGGAAGGACACCTCTTCTAGAGCATCATGCACTGAACCTATAAGGTGGACTCAATTTGTCCACCTTCCTTGTCATTGAAAGTCTCATCTTCTCAATGCACTGCTGAAGTTCTTTGCTCAGGAATGGTAGTTCCCTAAGGTGCAACATCTCCTTGCTGCTGCTGTGTCATTGGAGTGAACTCAGTTGGAACTCTCCAACTGCCTACCTCCAATCTCTGTGTCTTTTCCAGAAAGTATGACAAAGGTCTGTGACCTTCAGGAGGGCCTTGAGCAATACTCCAGGCCTGAAGCATTCTCTCTGGCTTTCTGAGCTGAATATAGGGAGCATTGTCTCTTCCGGTGTTCTGTTCTGGAGTCTCTCAGACTACTCTTGTCCTTGCTGCACTGCTGAGCACAGCAGTTGGTTGTGCTTTGCTCTAGAGAGCTCCACCAGGCATTTCCTGAGGCTGCTGGAGGAATTTCTTTGTTGTAGTCTCAGTAGACTCTAACCCAGGATAAACTGGGTCAGCCAAGGCAACTAGCAGATATGCTAGCAACTGGTCAATGGTCTCACCATCACATGTTAGTTCAAGTGGTTGATTAGGATCCATCCAATCACAATGCTCTATATATATATATATATTGTTTTAGGTGTGTGCATCAAGAAGTTGATGCACTATTTGGTGTTTTTTTGCAAGATTCTCTAGACTAACAGTTTAGAATCACAATTTGTTGCTCATAGTACTTGAATTGAACCCAAAAAGTTCAAAAAAGTGAAACATTGTCAAAGAAATTGCTAAGCCTTACAGTTACACAGCAGATCCAGATTGGTAATCAATTCTAGTACTACGTATGACAGTAAAATTGGCTGCTTTACCTAAAGCAGCCATACAGAATGATAATACTTAATTAATTAATATATTTATTTAATATTAATTATTATTAAGTATAATAATTATTATACTTTTGAAGAGGCCATAGAGCAAGGCTCTATGGCTGTAAGTCTGTTACAAATTTGTTTCAGAATGATGAATACCATAAATGTGTTTACTGGTTTTACTCCATTTCAATTGAAGTCTGGATTTTCACCTCAGATGATGCTTTCTTTGTTTCTGCCACCCCCAGTGGATATGCTGGCTGAGGATTTGGCATTGCACGTCTTGCAGGAAATTGAGGAGGATTTTTTGAAGGCGGTGGATAACTTAATGGTGGCAAAAATAAACCAAGCTCATGCAGCAAATGTGCGTTGCTCACCAGAAGTTGTGTACAAGCCTAGAATGAAGGTCATGTTGTCTATGGCCAATTGTAGGAGGGAATATATGCAGAAGAAGAATGGTAGGGTTGCAAAGTTCATGCCACATCAGGACAGGCCTTACATGGTCTTAGAAGCTTTTCTTGAGGTCTCCAAATATATTCTGGATCTTCCAAAGGACATGAAAATTGTCAATCATTTTCATGTGAGCTTACTTTCACTATATGTCAAAAATGACAATGACTTATTCCCTTCCCAACATTTCAAAATGCCAGGTCCTATTGTTACAGAGGATAGTCAAGAAGAACATTTCATTGATTGTATACTTGATAAATGTAAACGTGGCTGAGGGATACAGTACTTGGTTTGTTGAAAAGGTTTTGGCCCTGATCACGATGAATGGAAGAGCAGCAAGAAAATGGAGGATACGGTGGCATTGGATGAGTGAGAAAGAAAAGTAAGTGATGTGGGAAAAGATTGAAATTTTTGAAAGGAGGTGTGAATGTAAGTGTGTTATGCTTACAATGACTTAACAGGCAAGTACAACAACTTAATGGGCAAGGCAAATAAAGGAATAGGGGTATCAAAGGAGGTGATCACAGGCAGGATTGAGACACAATTGAGAGTGAGATTGAAGCAAATCATATTTAACCTAGAGGAGTTCTGAGTTTAGTAATTAGCTTTTGATTCCACACAAAACATATGCTGTCCCATTCTGACTCTGCATGTCTAGTAAATCCCAAGTGAAGTCAAACATAAGGCATTTGCTTACACCTATGTTGAGAATGGAGAAGGTCTTGATCAAGCAGGCAGTTTTGCTATTCAGGTATTTTGCTCCTGTGTCACCACTAGACAAGAAGGCAAATCTCAATTATTATTATTTTGTGCAATCAAGAAATTTCCATATAATCAACCAATCTAATTACACACATGCCATTATGGGAATATACGCAACAATCCAAAGAACACTGCATAAGGAGTTTGCAACGACTTCAAGTGAGAACCTGACCAAGAAAACCCAAATGAAGGAGAACGCAAATCAAAATGCCAGAGAAAATAACCCCTTGAAGTATTTTAGGTAAACACTCTGGAGTTCTCCATCATTGGTTGCAGAAGTTTGATGTATATCCAAGCTATGATCTCCAATGATCTCCAGTATCTTAGAAATGCATTCAAAGACCATCTTCCTAACATTTTCACAATGTTCAGTAGAACACTCAATAGAAGTAGGTGAGTAGTTCCCCCAATTTGAAAACAGTGTCCCGAGATCTGAGGCAACTTATAAGATAGTAAAATTCCATTAATCCACATCAAGAACTTTCTCTGAGTTAGAGGGATCCTTCTTCCTGTCTGATTTGTACATATTGCTAAGAACTTGTCTGGATGTAAAAAATTTTGTGTCTGATGCCGATGTATTGCATCAATAGAATCTAAGTCTCTCTGCCTTGTCACAACATCTTCTCCTTTTATTCCACCCATCTTTGTGTTTGGTAGATGAAGGATTGTGGTAAACTCATTGCCTAGTGAGGGTTTCAAATTCAACCACATTGGGAATAGAGCAGGATCTGGGAGGCTCTCAGTCTTTGGTAAGAATTTGCTTAGTCTTATTTGAGCCCAAAAACATAATATTACTATTGTGTAGATGCATACGTCCATCAAACACAAGAAATCCAAAGATAACTTGAGGGTTTCCAGCATCTTTGCTGACACAGGGGGTCTAGGAGGCTTGACTAAAGAGGAAGGTCAATTGTTTTTGACTCCTTTTATTACATAATCCAAGTTTAAACTCTTCTTGTAAGGGAAGCCATTCTGTATATGCCACACCCTTATAGCATTACATTTTGCTGCCACTGTTTGCCTGGCCACCTTCCCAGCAAACAACATGGCAAACTTGCACATTAACAGGGAAGTGACAAGAATAGAGCAAGTCTCACAGTACCTCCAAAATTCCTTAATTGATGTCATGACCCACCCCCAGGCCTAAGCTCCGGGCCTGGGCCACCCCATACACTCCCCGGCAAACCACTCACACGACCCCCAACTCAGGACGAACTCCACAATCACCCAACCTGGTCATCACGTCATACCCCAGCCGACCCTGGCACTTCCCTTGGACATCACCGACAAACCCCAGCGCTCATGGACATCACCGACGATCCCCGGCAATTCCCAGCGCAATAGCATGGCAACCCATGCATCACCCGACACATTAAGCATCATCATGCATCATTTGAAGCATCATGCATAGCCATGCACCACCTGACGCATCATGCCATGCATCATGCATCACTCCACACATCATACATTGCAACGCATCAGTTCCCACATCATGCCTTGCTGTGTTCTCTTGTCGTGCCATGTCCTCCCTTGTGCGGTGCCACCGCGACTCCCCAAGCAGCGGCGCCACTACCATCCAACAGCCGTGGGGCTCTCTTTGTCTTCCTATGTGCTCCAGGACACCACCAGAGCCCCGGGGGTAGGCCTCAGACCTGGGGCCTGTAAGGGCAACCTCTGGAGGCTATGGCTCAATCACACAGCTGGCAGAGGGAAATCCAAAGTATATATAGGTAATACAACCATAACTACTCACCTGGCAGAGGGAAATCCAAAGAAAACAAGTCTAGAGATTCCCTATGCCAGGAGTGACACTTCCAAGACTCCAGAAGCATGGGAAGTAACTGTATAGCATGACAAAAGCCACAATAAAATTTATAATCTAAAAAAGAAAAATCTCCAAAAATAATCAAAAACTCGGAAATTGCAATTGCCAGAGGTCATGCACATGTCTCATGTGACTTGCTTAGTAATTTGGAGGCTAGCTTTGAGATGACTAAGCCTCTAGAAGCATTGGCTACACTTGTTTGAATGATAATTAAAGCACCAGAGCACCTCAAGGGCTGAGAATAGTACTAATAGATAGTGTTGAAAGAATAGAAGCAGTAAAGTAAAAGAGTGACAGCAGAAATAAGTAAATAGAGGAAGAATGAAGGAATAAGGAGTGAAAGAAGGGAGGAATGAAGAGTCCCCTGACAGGGCCAGGACCCCAGACCTTACTCAACGTGTAGTCAGTATATAAGTCCCACCATAGCACCTAGTACGGTAGTCTTGATATTGCCTAAGTATTCCCGGTATCTTTTGCCTCGTCTCCGGTTTTGTCCCACTAGCCCCATATTCATTTTGTCATCTCATACTCATCTTTCTCATATTGTCTTATACTTGTCTCTCTTGTATCATCTTGTACTCATCTCCAAATCTCTCATACTTGTCTTCTATATTTCTGTCTCCAATCTATCAGTTCTTGCCTTCTTTCCTGCTCCGTTTCTTTTGCCTCCCTATTTTGGCTTTCCATTTCCTGGTCTTCAACTTAATCAGCTCCATGCAGCCCCACCTCTCTACTGCTTGGTTCCACGTTCATCTAACCTTAAAACTCTATCCGCGCAAACCTTCCTAGCATCTCCCATGCTGCAAAACAACCGCTGGAACTTCCGTCCATTTACTGAATGCTCTGGACCTCTTCCATCTAGTCTACTTTGCCCCGGTGCTTGCTTTCCGCTCATGCCTCTAGCTGTGCGTCCCGTCACACTCCGCCCAGCCTTTTCCCAACTCCGGCGCACCTCCTGTGCTCCAATGCATGCTCCCAACTCTTGGCACGTCCCGCTTGTGTCCATATCTGTCTGAGTCTGCTTTGTAAGGCCTTGCCCAGACTTGCTGAGCCCCCGGATCAGCAGAACCTGACAATTGAGGCTGCATATCTAGAACTGATCAAAGTCTTCCAAGCTTTATCAATGACCTTATATACGTGGTCATTGAACATTATTTGGTTAATTGATGATTTTATCTGTTTTTGCTTCAATGGCTGAGAAGACTTTGAATTATGTTGATAAGCCTTTGGCTGAGCTCAGTGCACCAGTATTATTTTTAGCAACTTATATTTTGCAGCAAGCAAGAATTGAACTTAGGCTACAGGACACAACACATGGAATCATGGGACTAATGCCTATCAAAACGATCAGTTTTAGCAATGCTTATTACTTATCCAACCCTTAGCAACTTACTCAAGACAGGCCCCTTGATGGTTTCAGGCCTTAGCAATAGTCTCTGCACATTTGACCATTTTCACTGCTAGGTTGTTGAATTAGTGCTTGCCGACTTGACAGATGCCATTGCTTAGCAACTTTCACGTTCCATTGCCCTTGTTTATTTTTCTTGATTGATTGATTAACAACTTTTTAGTTTAATTAACACAGCAACTTAGCACCTATAAATACTGTAGTTGTCTTAAATCATACGCCCCACAGTTCAGATCACATTTCAGTGCATTCTAAGTCCTCAGAGTCGCTAAGTGATATAGTCTTGCTGACTTTACCTTACTGACTGTGCTTGCCAACTTTTGTTCTTACGGTGCTATATGGGCAAACTATTGCCAACATCAATGTTGCTAAAGTCCTTGCCAACTTCTAGCACTCTAGCGCCTCGCAGGCTTATGGCTTAGATCACTAAGCAACTCATTTATTTTTCTAAGTTCAACTCCACTAAAAAGACTAAGCTTCTGGGACCCTGCCCAGGACTCTCTCAAAACTAGCAACTGCCTGATGCTACTCATTTGTGAGGCGCTAGATTTACCATCCACCCAGACAGTGCTTAGCAACTTTTGGGTGTCATCAAAGTTTTGTGGTGGGCTCTTTCCATGTTTGTCTTGCACATAGGCTGGGCTTCCTACACTATGATTTGCATTCTCTAGCAGAAAGATCTGTGAAAATGGAAGCTCAGAAGTCCGAGAGAAGTATTTATTCTGTACAGAAAACCCATTGTATGACAAGTTTGTATTGGAATGCCTCGCATGTTCCAGATTTATAATTAAATGCCGTGCTTGGGCATCTCATATTGTGTATTGATTTTTTGTACTAGTGCTCACATTCAAAATCAGAAACCCAGTGAGTACATTGTCAAGGTTTGCTGCATCCATTATAACTGCTTTAGTTTGTTCAAGGAAACGTGTGACGTGTAAAAAAGCCAGCTTATCTGTGTCAAAAACTGTACAGAACGACATCTTGATAAACAATTGAAGAATGAGGCCAAGGAATCAAAAAACACAAAAGAACAGGCAGAGCGAGTAGAATTTTTTATTGAAACTTCCTGTGTTTCCTAATTGGAGGTCTCACTATGTAGTTCATCCGTTGAACTCTTTCTCTCCTTTATAAACTCAGTTTGCAAGTAAAGCAGAATACTGAATGCTAGGAGCAACCAACTTGCACAAGTAGTCAGGTAACAAGAGTGAAAATGGATAAAGGCGTTTACGTGAAGGGAAGAGACCCTGTGAAGGTCCATCTGCTAGATTTTCTAATGTTGAGATCCAAGAAATGGTAATCCATAAGCTGAAGGTCTGAAAATTAGATACTATATTTCTCAGAATGAAGTTTGATGCAGCATTTCTTGAACATCTCATGCCTAGGGTGCCCACACAACCAGCGTTGTTCGATTTGATTTTGATATGGAGATTTTTGAACTTTGAAAATATGAAAGTTCTGACTGCAAGGTTGATTGCCACCATTTCAGCCCAGCCTATGTTGCATTTGGCTGTAGACCATCCTAGTAATAGCTCCCAGGCTAGCCATTTTCTATTCAGGACTAGGCCTATGCCATGAGGTGGAGGCATTGACGTATATGATCATCTCGCAAAGGAGTGGTGGTTTGACTATGTTCAGGGAACATTCCAAATTTTGTAAAGTATCTCTCCACCATGCAATGTTGGCAAAAACTGCCAGTGTGACTTGATGTTTTGTCCATCTTGGAGAATCTACTCCAAAACCGGCTCTAAAGCGATATAAAGAAGGGAGATGAGATTGCCTGGCCAGGATAACCAATGTGACGTGGTTCAATGTCCCAATAAGAGACTCTGCCATTTGCCTAGTCACAAAAACCCCTAAGTCCCAGTCTTTTAATTTTGCAATATATTTGACCTTCTTCACGTTCAGCAATGAGACCAATTTGTTTTTGATGGACCATTTAAAACCTATGTATGTAAAGGTTGATGCAAATAGGACAAACTTGTCTGGTGCCCAAGGCCACCCCAATTCCTCCATGACAGACCAAATTAGCTCCTTGGAGTACTTGTAATACTCTGATTCATCCTTGTGTTGGTGTAGATACCTGAAAAAGATAAAATTGTCTACCCACTTTAGTAAGGCTTCAATGCCCCATGAGCAATAGATGAACACCATAGTATCTGCTACCCAACTGAATATGCTAGGCATAGGAGAAATGCCAAAGTTGAGACAGTAGTCCAAAACCACCTCACTATCCAGCAACAATGCTATGAATAGACATTCTTCTGGTTTTCTAGGAATAATGCAAAACGTGGATTCTCAACATCAAAAACAACTACTTGCATGCTCTGAGGCACGTTGGCTACCAAAAGCCAACATGCTGAAAAGGAGCCCCACTCACACTGAAACCACTTGGCGTCAATGTTCATGTTGACCAAACTTAGGTCCGGTAGGTGTCTTGGATATGAATGGTCCACTGTGATGCAAAGCTTACCCCTTGTGGACTCAATTACATTCAAAGGTGCAGTACAATAGTGACCAAAAAGATGTATTCTATGGAAACACAGCCAAGTTTGCACTCTCTTGTGTACTTTGACAAAACAAACTCATGATGCTGGAGTGTCCTGTAATAATTAGGCAAGGAGAAGGTGGAATGTAAAGTAAAGTTTTCTAAGCCTAAAGAGAAGCCAAACCGTAAACCCTGAATAACATGTGTGAAACAATCCAATGCATTAGCCTCTGTTAAGGCCTCAATCCATTTTGGGACCTTGAGAGGTGTAGAAACGGGGCAGAATGCATCAAGCAGAGCATGTCTGTGCAGAGTGCTGTCCATCTCCACAGAGCAAACACGCATGATGATGGAAACAATTGGAAGCGGAGCAAGACTGGCTGTTGAAAGAAAAGCAGTAAGAGACTCCAAACAAATCTGCCCACCTGCTGTTGACTCAGCGCAAGATCTTTCCAACCCTGGAACAGTTCCTGAATTGGTGGTCATCTGAACCACAGACCATGCACCTGATGGGTTTGTGGGAAGTGGTCCCTATCTGAGGCTTTGTATGAAAAACAACGGTATCCTCTGCTTCCCTAACATGCAAAACCTGAACCACAATACAACAACACTTCCAAGGACGTCTGAAAGGAATGAGAAGAGACATGAGAAGAAACGTGCCAAGCCCCCTATCTGACCCTCTGGACCCGCCTTCAGACAATGGCAAATAACTCAAACAAGGGTTTTGGAAGCCTGCATGAACTCATAAGCCATAATAAAACATTCCTGGCTGAAGTAAAATTTGGCCGAGGACACTTGTAGTTTCCCAGAGGAGTTTATGGGGGCCGCCAAATTGCCATGTCTGTTGGATGCCATCATTGCACAATGGCAAGCTGCATTTGTGAGGAGGTCAAGGGGTACATAAGTAGACCAACCCGTGTTGAATACATGCTAAATACATAGAGAAATGGGTATCACGTTAGGGTTAAGCTTTGAAGACGATAGTGAGGAAGCTCCCAGAAAGGATTGCATGGAAGGTGTGGTCGCAAATGTATGTAGGCCTGGTAAAGCCAAATCCAAAACAGAGTCAGGAAGTGAGGGTATATGCTCAGGAAGGGAGGATCAAGGTGCAACAGACATAAAGTTCAAGTTGGGAGCCGTAAAGGCAGGTCTTGAGGCTGTAAAAGCTGGTCCCAAGGCCATAAAGGCTGGTTCTAAGGCCGTAAAGGCTGGTTCCAAGGCCATGGTAGGGGCCGCCATAAAGGCAGACTGGGAGGAATGAGCAAGCATAATGCTGGACTAGTTGGAAGAAGCTGACAGCATGACACTGGGCTGGTTGGAAGTTACCAGTGGTTGCAATGGCGTAAAGCCATTTTCAGCAGTTGGTAAGACCAAGCCCAAAGTAGGAACATGTATAAAAGCCGACCCAGAGGTCGGTGCTGGTGTAAAACCAGGCTGAGAGAAAACCGAAGGGCGTAAAGCCTGAGTAGAGGTAACGGTTGATTGCGGTTCAGGCAAGGAACCAGGGGAGGAGAGAAAATGAGTAGAAACATTATCTTCAAAGGACTTAAGAAAATTGACCAAGGCTTTGCAAGTCATTGTAAAAGACTCCAATTGAACAATAGGTACGGTTTGAAGAAAATTATCAATGGACCCAAGGCCGTGAGTAATGGGTCTCTCCAAGGAAGGACAAATAATCATAGAATTAGATGTGGAGGAACAAACAGGAGAAAAGGGGGTGGTAGGTACTGCAGTTGTTGGAGGCCATAAGGATGAGGAGATAGGTTCAATGGAGAGCTGAGGAACGGCAACAACAGGAATCAACAAAGAAGAGAATGCATTAGAGACGATAGGATTCAACAATGACAAAGTTGCATTAGGAACAGGTAGAATGGGAGGTACGATGATACCTGGAGCAATGTTCAGAGAAGGAGTATCAGACAGCACAGAGCTCTGAGGAGGTACACCAGACAGTATGGAGCTCTGGGAAGGAACACCCAAATCTATGTGTCAGTCACATGCCAGTGCTACGTCATCATCTGTCCCCAGATCATCTCCCTCACCCCCCAAGTTCAAAACTTCGGGTTCTGGAGGAAAAAAACCTTGTCCAATAACACTCCTCCTCGCATGGAATTATGTAGTGGTTTTTAGACCCAAGAGAGTGCGTAAGCGGATGAAGAGTGGGCCTAGTAGAGCCTTGGTAAAAAGATTGGCAATGTTGTACTTGGTATTGATATAGCAAATGCATATCTCGTCAGATTGTACACGTTCCCTGAGGAAGTGATACTTAATATCAACATGCTTTACATGGAAATGGAGAGTAGGATCCTCCGAAAGATTGATCGCAGCATTGTTGTCACATAGTATTGGGGTTGCGTGTGATGCTGCCTCAGCGTGGCCAATACCCTTCAGTAGTGACCGGAGCCAGATGCACTCTTGTGCACTCTCAAAAGTGGCCATATATTCCGCTTCGCATGAAGAGGCTGCAACGGTTTTTTGTTTGCGTGCAGCCCACAAGACGGCACCAGACCCAAGACTCCAAGCATATCCTCCAATGCTTTGTCTTATGTCGAGACAGTTAGCCCAATCAGAGTCTGTAAAGCCAACAAGGTTGATGCCTAGTTCTGCTCCACCGAGTACGAGTTTTAAGTCACAAGTGCCTTTGAAGTATCGTATGAGACATAGTGCTGCATTCCAATGTATTGTTGAATAAGTGTCGACAAACTGGGACAGTTGCTGAACTGCGTATGCAATGTCTGGCCACGTTGAGATAGCGAGATATAGTAAGCATCCAATGAGGGGTCGGTATAGTGTTTGTTGTAGAGTCAGTTGTTCGTGTTGGGGAAGGGACAGACGATCAACTCATCTCAACTTTAATCCTGGGTCCATAGGCAGGGATATTGGGGCTGCGTCTGTCTGACCAAATTGGGAGATAATTTTGTCAATAAGAGCGGTCTGAGATAATTTGACAATGTTTTTATCCTGGTCCCATTCCACGGCTATCCCAACTATGAATCTGGGGAGTCCAAGGTCGGATATTGTCCAGACAGTACGTAGTTGTTCTTTAAATCTGTCGCTCTCAGCCTTGGAGCTTGCAATTGACAAAAAATCATCCACATGGAGTGCAGCAATCACAGTTCCTGAATCAGAGCTCCGATGGTAGACACATGACTCACAAGCAAGACGAGTGAAGCCCCATGACAACATGTTATTGTTTACTATGCAGTTCCATATACGGCCTGCTTGTTTCATGCCATAGAGGCCACAAACCAGCTGCCAGACCCAGGTTTCTCTACCAGCTTCTTCAAATCCATCAGATTGCTGCATATACTGTACTTTGTCGTCTGGCAGTAGTCCGTAGAGAAAGGCTGTTTTGACATCTATTTTGGTGGCGTCCCAGCCTTTGGTAGCTGCAATGTGTAAAAGAACTCGCCATGATTCCATGCGCGCGGTGGGAGAGGTTGTCTTGGTGTAATCCTTGCCATATACTTGCTCGTATCCTTTAAAAACTAGTCAAACAGCCTTCCCATTTTCATCTCGCTTTATCTTGAAAACTGGGTGTCCTCTTTGTACCTTATGCCCCAATGGAACATCTTCTCTTGGCACTAATTGATATACTCCCATTTCTTTGAGTGACCTTAGTTCTTCACAATACGCTTCCTTCCACTGTCTCGCATCAGCTGATTCCTGTGCTTCTTTCCACGTACGTGGCTCATCATTGGCTTCTAAAGTGATTGGATCACTCAATGCTTCCGTAGCAGCCAGCAGATGCTCAGTTTCTTCCATGGTTGCAATATTGGCTAGGTCTGGCTCTTCCGGGCATTGGTCATTACCGTCCGCATTGGGAGCTTCAGCTTGGTTCTCAGGTAAGTCAAGTGCATTGCCTGCTGCTGCAACTCCTTGTTGCCTTTCAGCCCTGGCCAACCTAAGTCTTTCACCTGCCTCACACGATTCTTGAACTGCACGTTCTAGTTGAGTCATTGGATGATTTTCTGGACGAGGTTTAGCTGATGGAACAGGTATACGACTAGACCGGCATGGTTCTACTGCGGCAGCATTTATGACCATGTTTTTGACTGAATTATTCTGTACTTGTATATCATCGTCATTGTCTGAGTTTATGAATGGTGGAGTTGGTGTGGAAATGCGTTGTATCTGGTCGATCGAGGTTGGTACTGATTCTCCTTATGATGCGTGATTCAGCTGATGTGATGTCTCCATTGTGGTGTTCTAGAAAGCAAACATGATATGATTCATATATCTTCCTGGATTTTGGCTCGTAACACCTGTAGGTTTTTGAATTTTGTCCATATCCGATTAGAATACACTCAATTCCCCTAGCATTGAGTTTTGTGTTGTATTCATTCTGAATCAGTACGAATGCTCGACAACCTATTTCCTGCATATAGGAATAGTCAGGGACTTGATTGTACCACATCTCGAAGGGGGTTCTGCCGTTCAATGATTTTGTTCCAGTCTTAGCATGTAAGTGCGCTGCAGTCAGGTAGAATTTGTCCCACAAATTATCAGGACATTTTGCCGCTATTTGCATTGTCCGGGCTTTTCCTTGGAGTGTGCAATGCATGCGTTCAACACGTCCCATGTGTTCTGATGTGTATGGTGCACCAAATTCATGTTTTGAGCCAATTGATATCAACCAGTTCTTTGCTTCATGACTTGTTAGTTTGCTGTCATGAATGGTGCGGTATGTCCCCATGTGTCGTCCTGTCTCAAGGTGTCGTGCTCTCTCCCAAGCCTGCAAAGCTGCCAATGCATCACTTTTGGATTTGAGTAGAATAGACCATGGCATATTGGAGAAATCATCAACGATATCCATTATATATCTGCTTCCAGTACGTGATTGTACATGCATAGGTCCTGCCAGATCTATCCATACAATTTGCAGTTTCTCTGTTGCTCTATGTCCATCTTCCTGCACTTTAGGCACCGGTGACTTCGTCTGTTTTCCCAGTATACAGATGTCACATTTCGGCTGTGTGGGGAGCGATGTGGATAGCATACCTGGGAGAATTCCAGCACGTGCCATGGTTGCAATTGTCTGGTAGTTGGCGTGGCCCAATCTCCAGTGCCAGGTAGTAAGGTCAGAGGAACGTTGAGTGGTCAATGCATGCTCGGCTAATGTTGCCTGCATGTTCAGAGTATAAAGTCGATGACCGGGGATGAGTGGTCCAGAGGCAAGAATGGCTTCTTTATTCTTTGAGTCAACAATGGTTACACCAGCTTGGTCGAATTTAACCAAAACACCTGCTCCAATAGCCAGTGCTGAAACCGAGATGAGTCTAACTGTAGAGTTTGGAATATAAAGGGCATTTTCGAGTACAATTTCTGTTTGGTCACGGACTTGTAAGCGAATTGTTCCAATTCCGACAGCTTGAATTGACAAGCCTCCGACTCCTTTGACAGGACAAGGAGGGATAGGTTGTAGATTGAAAAAATTGGATTGGTATGGAGAGATATGAACTGTTGCACCAGAGTTGGTATAAAAAGGTTTTTCCAAAAGAGATACAAATGGAGTACCAATCTTCTGACAAGATGATTTAGTTCCAGTCGACGTTAGTGCAGTCTCCGAGTGCAAGTTAGCATGAATAGCCCAGTCAATTGATGTGTATGTGTCATTCAGACTTTCATCTACTGCCATAAATCCATGATATTCGAAGAATTCGGTCGAGTTAGTTCCAGGAGAGGCAATCCCAGCAAACTCAGACATCTTTGGTGTATTGGTGTTATTAGAGTCGAGTTGGAGTTTTTGCAGATGAGAGATATCAACAACGTATGCTTGACCATCCAGACCTTTGACTGCTATGTTGTTCTTGGTGCCATTACCTGAGGCTGTTTTCAAGTTCCCAGTATGTTTTCCTCCTCCTCGTGCGGCGCGTTGTGCATTGACTGATTCCTCAATGGTCTTCTCAGCCATGCCACCCCCTGGCCTAATGCACCACTCTTTAGTGTGTCCCCGGCATGGTTGACCAGCCCCAAAGCAGACAGTGCAGCAAAGCTGTCTGGGACCATGATTATGTGTGTGTTTTGCGGCAAGAACAGTGTTGACGGGTGATTTAGAAAGGGTGGCTAAGCTATCAATGATCTGGAATAGCTTTTGAATATCAGCAGAGGTATATGGTCTGGTTGCAGAAGAATTGGCAAGGCCACGAGATACCTGAGTCTGGACAGACTCAAAAGACTTGTCATTAATGGAATTGAGGAGGGCAATGCACTTCAAGAGGTCCTTGTCAATGTTACCAATAGCAAATGCGCAGTCCACAAGGTCACAAATCTTCCGCGCAGTGGTATCCAATGGTTCAGCAATAGGGACATATGTCAGGAGGGAGCGGTCTAGATAGTAGCTAGATGTGGGTGCCAACATCAACACAGACTAAGTAAGGCTAGGGTGGATGGTCTGAGAACCTGTCTCCTGATAATCTGAAGGGATCATAATTGCACTCTGGGTCTGCGCTGTTGGAAATGGCATCAGCATACTCCACATCACCTGCAGCTGCTGTCCAGGACCAGCTAGTCCTGGAAAATATGGCATAGGTTGCGAATAGAACTGCTGATGTCTAAATTGGGTGAGAGGCTGCCACTGGAATATCATTGAGTACAACGCTACACTTGGCATTATCATTGATGATGGTAATGGTGGTTGTTGTAGGAGCGGTTTCCCTCCTCCTCTAGAACCCTGCAGGTTCTGAGGCAGCAGCCGAGGCATCATACCTTGAGAGGTACAACATTTTTGAGACATTATTGTCGTTGGTGAGAGAAAAGAAAAAAATCCTTACTCGTCAAGTTACATAACCTGATCCAATCAAAAGATCTGCCTCTCTTGATCCATACTATCTGATTAGATGGTGCATCTAATGGACCAACAAAGTCCATTCCAATGGAGTTCCAAGGTTTTGTTGAGATAGGCAAGGAATGCAACTTCCTTGCAGGTTTTTTGTTGCTGATCTTCAACCACTGGCAGGCCTCATTGTAAGAGCAATGCTTGACGTCTGCAAAACTCCTTCCACAGAGTTGGTAATGCAAGGGGCAAGCAAGAGTCAAGTGAGCGCAGAGGCGGGCAAGAGTCGGGCAAGAGGCAAGCAAGGCTAACAGAGAGTTGGACGGCACTAGATAAGCTTACAGTCGGTTCAGTGGATAGGCCAGAAGAATACTGCTATTGTTTAGCCTGGGGATATTCTATCTCACAGGCTGCCTATATATACTACATTGGTGGCTGTGCTATTACTAATACTGTTTACTAATTGGGCCCTGGTATGTAAAAGAGTATGACTAACAATAATTGATGCTGAGTAAGGTCTGGGCATATGACTCATCAAGGCTGACTACTACAAGACAGAAGGGGAAAGGGTGGGCCAAGCGGCCAGTCGGATCTGCTAGGAATAGGCATATTGTCGGACTAAGCTCGGAATAGAGTTGGACGCAGTCCAGAGACTGGTCCCCTAACACTCACAGGTTTGACAGAACTTAGTCACTTCTGCCTGCATCTGAAGCCACTAGTACCACTGCCTTAGGTATTCTAGTGTCTTGTTGGTACTGAAGTGACCAACGCTCTTATGAGCTTGAGTCATGATCTGGATAATGAGAGTTTGGTCGTGCAGTAGACATACCACTTTGTGTCCTCAAACATTCAGTATCTTGATCAGTCCATCCTCATCCACACCGAAGCATGAGTAAGCTAAGGCATTTTGCTGGATCTCAGCAAAGAACAAATCTTGGTTGTACTTCTTACATACAGCACATAGGAACTTGTCATTTTGAGGTACAGAAGAGTCAGCATACTCTTCTACTAGTACAAATGCATTGGCAAGCGTAATGTCTTGGCCAAATGGTCCAAGACCTGTGTCATGCTTTGACATTACCATCCCCTTTGGCTGAACCTGCTCAAGTTGCTCAGCCTTGATGTCTTGGGCTTTGTGCCATTCTTGCAAGCATCAACTTTGTCAAAGTTTGTTTGCTTGCATGGCACAAAGCTCCACCACATGCTCTTTTACTTCTTTATAGCAATGATACAGTAGATTATTGCCCTGGGAGTCAATGCAAATATCTGCATTAACATAGTTGTACATATTGTGGTGTTTGCTGACTCTATCACTCTTGAAGTATCTCAAGAGACAGTCAGCAACCTTATTCAGCTTGCCTTTGATATATGTAATGTCAAAGTTATATCTTGATATATAGTCAATCCACCGGCATTGCTGGAGGGACAAGGTTGCTTGAGTCTTGAAGAACTCAAGCGCTTTATGGTCTCTAATGATGTGGATCTTGTATCCCATCAACTTGTCTTCCCACTTAAAGAGTGCCTCAAGTATCACCAGCATCTCCAACTTGTGGACGGCATAATTCTGCTGTGCCAAGGTGAACTTCCTCAACATGAACCCGGCAGGTCTGCAAGTCTGTCAGGAACTTCTTTGGCTATACATTGCACCAACTCCCATCTTTGATGCATTGCAGATGAGCCAGATTGACTCATCATGCTTGGGGTCTATTGGCCAAATCACTGCAGTCTTTATACAGATCTGCTTGATCATTTCAATGCACCACTGGTGTATGGGTCTCCATATGAATGGAGCCCTGTTCTGAGTAATAGACATCAATGGTCCAGTATATGCTGTTATATTGGGCAGACAGTTGCCGATATAATTTATCAGTCCAACAAACTGTTGGACATCATTATAGGTCCATGGCACATGCCACTTGCATATGCAATCAATTTTTTCTCGGTCAAGGTGAATACTCTGACTGTTGATCTTGTGTCTGAGACAATTTACTGTCTTGGCATACAGCTTGCATTTCTTCCACTTGAGGTATAGCAAGTTGAACTTCAATTTTAAATATAACACAAAGATGTTCTTTGTGTTCTTTGATTGAATCAAAATAGATGAATATGTTGTCCAAGTAGATGTAGATAAATCTCCCAATCACATCATGAAAGATAGAGGTCATCAACCTCTAAAACGTTGCAGCAGCATTGCAGTCTCTTATCTGCATTATGTTGCTGACATATATTCCCATTATAGATGAGAACACTGTCTTTGGGATGTTGGACAAGCAAATTCTCACTTGTTTGTAGGCATCCATCAGGTCAATCTTCAACCTGAACTTTGCTCTTGCCACATCTTCTTGAATCACTTTCTGATCTAGAAGTGGCATCACGTTCTTCATTGTATTATCATTGCGTTGGTGTGCATCCAATGCAGTTCTCAACATGCCATCCTTCTTTGGGATGCACAGTAATGGTGCAGCTTGGGAGGCCAATTTTGCCTCTCACTACTGAGCTTGCAAGTACTGATTGGTCTTGTCTTGGAGCTGCTGCTGTAGCACCATTGGACAGCATAGCAAGTTGTACTTGTAGACCTTATTTTCATCAATAAGGTTGATATTGTGGTTGACTTCACACCAAGGGGGTAATTTCTCCTTGGTTCCATTCAGTATGTCTGCAAATTCCTGCTGCCACTGCAGCCAAAGGTTTGGAATATCCTCCTCTATAAAACTAACAGTTTTATTTTTGCCTTTCTAGTCCATGACTTGGCATAGATGCATGGTTACTTTACCTTTGCTTGTGCCACTGGGCAAGTGTACTTCTCTCTGAGGACAGTAATCCTCAGCTTGCTTTTGTCTGATGTGTGCAGTTGCACAAACAAAATCCCTTTGCTTCTTTGCAACATCATGGAGAGTCCATCAAAGAACACCTTGCTTGGTGGCAAGATCTCATTGTCACTAGCTTGACAATACAATTCTTCTCTTGGCATTCAACATGGTCCATTCCACACATACATTGATGCCACCAGTTCATTTCATTTGACAGGCATTTGAGGATTGAATGCCCACTCAAATGTGGAATGAGGTACAGGTCAATCTCAAATTGACCTATTTGTGCTTGTGAAGGACATCTCATCCATCACCATCTAATCATTGCTCAACACAAGGTCCTTGATCTTGATCTTTGATGATGTTGACTGGCATTCCATGCTCAACATGTGCTTCAGACTCACTCTGCTTTTTACACTTCTTTTTGAGGCTTTCCCCTCTCTTCAGAGTATGTTTGTACTCTAAAGCCTCACTCTCCAGCACCATCAGTGCTGGGCTATTTGCTCCTTGTCCTCTCCATTCTCTACAGTGAGCACTCTCCTGCCACCGTCTAGTCAGTTCTGCCTGATTAGCAGCTTCTTCTCCATGGTGCAATGTCAATGGAGATGTTCATTGCTGGTATCCATGGTCACTTGTACTGCAGGGATGGCATTGTTATCCACTACTATCTTGTTCTTCTTAAAATCAAGAAGAACATTGTGCTTTCTCATATAGGGCATCCCTATAATCATGTCATAGCAATTAAAGTTTGCTACATCCAAGTACTCCTTGGATCTTGACTTTATACAGGCAAATGTTGCCTGTGTACCGAACTGCACTGCAGCTCTACTACCCACAGTGCCTAGCTGGAGGATCAATGGCTCCTTCAGCTTGCTAACGGAGATATCATGCACCTGACAAAACTGAGGTGTCACCCCAGTAGTAGTGCTTTCTGAGTCTCACAAAGTCCATGCCTTGTAGCTGTTCACATTGATGTAAGATGCAAGGCACTTCTTGTTCTTGCACTTCAACACTGGCCTCGCCAATTTCTCTGGAGCCTTGCAAAGGTGTACTTTATACACCTTCACGTTGGCTGCTGTAATTGGTCAGTTGGTGCTTGTCAGGTAGTCCATCAGAGCTCTCATGAACTCTGAATCCAACTTCTAGACATAATAATTGTTGTCGTAGACGTTGATCTTGACGTACTTATTGTCCAACAACTCTTCTGGGTCAGAGGCATTTCCAGCCTCTGGTGTATTGTTGTTGAGGTTATTCACCTCATCATCTTCAACATCAGGTTTGTTACCTGAATCTACCCCTTCTTCATCAGAGATAGCTGTGTGTGCCACGCATACATATGCATCTGGCTTGGCCACTGGCCATCTACCACTACTTGGGCATTCATTTGCATAATGTCCAGGTCATCCACACTTGAAGCAAGTATTCACCGCAAAGAGGTGACTTGCTTCAACCCTTGGAGGTGTGTTTGACATCTTAATGGTGTTAGCAGCCTGTTTTGGACAAGCACCATCTCAGTGTGGCCCTCACTGAGGGTCCTGTACCAGTTGATTCTGCTTATCCATCAAGCAGTCACTTCAGAAGTGTTGCTCCTGGCCTGGTGCAGACCTAACTACAAACCAAGGATTTTTGTTACTAACTATTTTCTTCTGACAGGCCCAGAAGGTGCCTACCTTCTGAGGTTCCAGCCTTTTTGTTGGGCAAGTCTTTGAGTAGTATAGCATCTTGTGGGCTTACTCGTAGCACAATCCATGTGCTATGAATTCTTCCATGGTATTTACTTTAAGCAATAGCCCATCATTGCAGATGAGGGATTCTCTCATTGCATTGGGTATACCATGCAGGAATGTGTTTATCATTACTCAGTTGTCTAGGTAAATTGACATGTTCTTGGTCTATCAAGGTGTCATAGAAACCTTGAACTCTCAGCTTCTCAGTGTAGGAGGTCATGATAAATGCCTCCTTTGCATCCTGCATTGTGGATGCACTCACAAAGCGGTTATATAATTTAAAGATCACATCCTTGAATGTCCATTGCTGCCTTGCACAATTATAGTGCAAGACATGATGTTGAAACCAATTCTTGGCAGGTCCTTCCAAGAACTTGGAGAAAACAAATACTTGTTCTCAATCTAAACAATTGCCACCATACTGGCAGGCTACCAGATGGTTGCACACATCCATTGTTGAATTTTCCAAGTTGCTGAACTTGGATTTACCCCTATATGGGTGGATATGTTTTGATTCTGCTTTGTGTGGCTTTATCCCTTCTGGTAGACGCAATGCTATGCCTACCACATTGTTGATAATGCTACTGAGGCGCTAGTGCATATTTTCATTATACACCTTAGTTGCCTCAGTCAATCTAGGCATTTTATTCCTGCCTTCAACAGGAAGTACAATGAAAAATGCTCATACAGGTTGTTAACCTGTATAGTGAGGTCTCCTTGTGTCATTCCAGTGGAGTGAAGCTTCTTGTCTACCTCAGTCCTCTGATCCTTGTTGGTCAGGAATTTGACTTGATGGTGCAGTGGGAGGATTACTGCTCCCATTGTCTGGCTGCATTGTCCTTTGGACATATTGCCATTTTATTTTGTCAATGGGAGTTATTCCATTGAACATGATACTTTGATCGTCAATCTAGGAGTGTCCCTGGCAATGCAGGTCTTGGTTTCTCATACACTGATATGCCACCTTTTTAGCAAACTTGTCAGCCAGTAGTACTTGATTATTCAGTGGCGGTTTCTCCACTGATTTCTGTTTGACTTGCAGAGAGATCACTTCCTCTGCTTCCACATCATGGCTTTCTATCACTGGGATGGTAGAAACTGACTCAACTGTTGACAGAGGTCTTCCTTGATAACCTCTGAAGATCTGCTGTTGCTATGCTGCAGCAAATCTTGCTGCAAACTGTTCTTCCGTCTCCCCTGTTTGCTGAGGAGCATAAATATTACTTATTACTTCCTCCAGATGTGGAGAAAGCACTGGCTGTGCCTTGACTGGAATACTTGGTATCAAGTTTGCTCTGTCTGGTGTCAAGGCCACAGAGCCTTGATTTGCTTTCTGGTATATGTAGGTGTGCACCTTGAGCTCAAGTATCTGAATATATAAATTGATATAGGTACACTTTTACGTCAGGCCTGTATCAAACGTATGTGCTTAAGTACATACAATCCTAACCTTGCACATGTCGTATCCTTTGTGATGGAAGGACACCTCTTCCAGAGCATCATGCACTGAACCTGTAAGATGGACTTAATTTGTCCACCTTTCTTGTCATTGGAAGTCTCATCTTCCCAATGCACTGCTGAAGTTCTTTGCTCAGAAACGGTATTTCCCTGAGGTGCAATATCTCTTTGCTGCCGCTGTGTCATCAGAGTGGACTCAGTTGGAACTCTCCAACTGCCTACCTTCAATCCCTGCATCTTTTCCAGAAAGTACAACAAAGGTCTGCAACCTTCAGGAGGGCCTTGAGCAATACTTCGGGCCTGAGGCATTCTCCCTGGCCTTTTAGGCTGAATATAGAGAGCATTGTCTCTCCCGGTGTTCTGTTCTAAGGTCTCCCAGACTACTCCTGTCCTTGCTGCACTGCTGAGCATAGCAGTTGGTTGCGCTTTGCTCTAGAGAGCTCCACCAGGCATTTCCTGAGGCTGCTGGAGGGATTCCTCTGTTGCAGCCTCAAGACTCTAACCCAAGATGAACTGGGTCAGCCGAGGCAGCTAGCAGATATGCTAGCAACTGGTCAATGGTCTCACCATTGCATGTCAGTTCAAGTGGTTGATTGAAATCCATCCAATCACAATACTCTACATATTTATTGTTTTGGATGTGTTGATAGCATCACTATCTCTCTATAAGCAGAATTTAGACTAGTTGCAAGTCTTCAGAGTTTAGTTGGAAAGCTATAGGTATGACTAATAATAGGCAAGAGGAATCTTTTGTAATTATCACTCAGTATTGCTAATGCTAATAGTACCTGTATTAAATCAGAGTTCAGAAGTTAGCAGCGGAAAGTAACAAGGTGCCATTGGAAAGTTGCTAGATGCTGTCAGAAAGTCGCTGCTAGACGCTGTTGAGAAGTTGCTAGACACTATTAAAAGGTTGCAAGATGCCCTTTAGATCTGTACTCTGTACTCTTTACTTGATCTCTGAGGGAAAAAGTTGTTTTTATTCCAAGTTATGGTACAGTTTTTATAGTACTTTCTGGAGGCGGGCAGTAGCCCCCTACCTCAAACATTACCTCCCTCTGCTCTGTCTTCTGCTTTCCGTTCCACCTGTGGGGCCTTCATTCCATTACTCCTTATTTGGATGCGAGTACTTTCCTGCTGCCGCTACAGGCGTCACTGTTCTTGCCATTTACTCAGTCCACCTTCCTGCGGCTAGCACAGTTACTTTTTCCTTGATCTCTTGGCCCAGGGCTTCACACGTCTCCTCTCTGAGTCTGCCATGCTGTGAGGTTTGACTTGCCGCCGCTATTGTTCCTCAATACTGGAGTTTTTGTTTTGCTGTTTTGGGGCTATTCTGCCTTCAGCAGTACTAAGCCCCTATCATCTTCCCCCAAACTGAGATTAGAACTGTTCCCAGTCCCTACCCATGCCCTAATGCAGGTTCCATCCATGCTTGCTTAACCCTGAGCAGTTCCTGCCCCTTTTATAGTTGTGCGTATTGGTTGATGAACGTATCCCATGTTCAACCCTCCTTTGTCTGCCATGTATGCTTTCAAGGCCTCCAACGCTTGTAACTTCACATTGTTGGCTGACCAGTTCCTGGACCTTGCGCTTGCTGCATCCTTTTCTTGTCAAATGATTGGGTAGTTGTGGAAGGCCTTGCAGTCCTTCTCAAACAATGGGAGGATTGCCATGTGAAGAGTATACCATGGGCCTGCGTCCAGCTTGCCTGTGACCTGATGATGGAGCGGTGGGCACAACATCAAGACAAGCCATGGCCCCATGCCATTTTGCTGCATGTAGTACATGGTCTTCCATGGTTTTTTGGTTGTTGGCTGATGACTTGGCAGCTTTTGCACAGTGACAGCAACTCTTTCCTTCCTTGGTCCCAATTGTTTCAGCCCACATGTCGCTGCCCGGTTCTGGTGTTACCCGCTTTGCTCATGGTGGTATCTGCTCCAGCTTTGTCTGCTGTTCCCCCGCTACCCAATCTTGGGGGCCACCTTCAAATTCCCCAGCCTTTGTTGGTACATTTCTGTTGTGGTCTTGCATGCCTCCAGTTGGATCTTACTCTTTCCCATGTGCCTCTGCCTCCTGAATCTGCCTTCCTTCTCCCTCAGTGGCTTCCCATGGATCTCTTGTATCTCCTTGATCCATCCCACAATTGGGCTTATTTATTTGCCTTGACCATGTGTGCCTACAAACACTTCAATTTGACTCACGCAGAGCTTTTGTTCAGCTTCTGCCACCTCACTTTTATCCACCGCGACCAGTTCCTGCTGACTGATCAGCTGAACAACTTGTTCTGGTACCTGCAGAAGTGTGACCTGGCCCTGAAGGGCAATGTTTTGCGTTGCCTTCCTGCAGTGGCTGTCGAATCCTGTCCTGCTTCCTCCAACAATCCTCTGGACTGCATTGCAGTGCTGTTTGGGGCTTAGATAATTATTTTATTTTTGTACGCATGTCTTGTAGCTGTTGTTGCCTATCCATTTCTTGCTTTGTGCTTGTTGTCTTTGTCCCAGACTGAGCTTCTTTTCCTGCCCATACATCCAATCATTTTTACCTTGACAAATCCCCCCCATGCTAGAAGGTGGCACCAGGAGGTCCCTTCCCAAGGTTGGTTGTTCCTGACTGGGTTCTCATGCATGTTGTCTTTTCATAAACTGCTTCCTGCCTGTAGCGCAATGAACCCTTGCCTTTTTGTTACCCTTCCTATGCCTTTGATTGATTTTAACGCCCCTGCTGGTTTTGTGCACTTTACCAATTGAGTCCTAGACCTGGCAATAGCTGCATCTCTGTTGCCTGATAATGACCATGCCATGGTCAAAGGGTTAGCCCTACTCTTAGAGCAGTGGAAAGAGCATTGGTAGAAGAGTATGTAGTGGGCATGTGCCCACCTTGCCTGAGACTTAATGGTCAATCAGTGGTCACTCCACCAGAACAAGGCCTGGCCCCAATTGGTCACCTCCTTAGTTGTTAGCATCTTGCCCCGCACCAGCTCTTCTCTTGCCATCCCACCTCCTGTGTTTTATGTCTCTCTTTTCCGCAAAGCTCCCTCAATCTGGCACTTATTGGCCTCTTCTTCAACAGCATGCCCCCACCCATTTCCGTTCTGCTGACTCGCCTATTAGCCTTGTCCTCTCTCCCTGTTGCTGGCCTCCAATGCCTACATCCAAATAAGGAGTAATGGAATGAAGGCCCCACAGGTGGAACAGAAAGCAGAAGATGGAGCGGAGGGAGGTAATGTTTGAGGTAAAGGGCTACCACCCACCTTCAGAAAGTACTATAAAAGCTGTACCATAACTTGGAATAAAAACAACTTTTCCCCTCAGAGATCAAGTAAAGAGTACAGAGTACAGATTTAAAGGGTGTCTTGCAACCTTCCAACAGCATCTAGCAACTTCTCAACAGCGTCCAGCAACTTTCCAACAGCATTTAGCAATTTTCTGACAGCACCTTGTTACTTTCCACTGCCAACTTCCAAACTCTAACTTAATACAGGTACCATTAGCATTGGCAATACTGAGTGATAATCACAAAAGATTCCTTGCCTATTATCAGTCACACCTATAGCTTTCCAACTAAATTCCAAAGACTTGCAACTAGTCTAAATTCTGCTTATAGGGAGATAGTGATGCTATCAGCATGTGCCAAGAAGTTGATGCACTGTTTGGTGTTTTTTCACAAGGTTTTCTAGACTGACAGTCTAGAATCACAATTTGTTGCTTGTAGTACTTGAATTGAACCCAAAAGATTCAAAAAAGTGAAACGTTGTCAAAGAAATCACTAAGCCTTATGGTCAAACCAGATTGGTCATCAATTCTAGTACTACATATGATAGTAAAATTGGCTGTCTTACCTAAGGCAGCCATACAGAATGATAATACTTGATTATTTAATATTTATTTAATATTAATTATTATTATTAAGTATAATACTTTTGAAGAGGCCATAGAGCAAGGCTCTATAGCTGTAAGTCCATTACAGATTTGTTTCAGAATCATGAATACCGTAAATGCATCTACTGGTTTTACTCCATTTCAATTGAAGTCTGGATTTTTACCTCAGATGATGCTTCCTTTGTTTCTGCCATCCCCAGTGGATATGCCAGCTGAGGATTTGGCATTGCACGTCTTGCAGGAAATTGAGGAGGATTTTTTGAAGGCGGTGGATAACTTAATGGTGGCAAAAATAAACCAAGCTCATGCAGCAAATGCACGTCGTTTACCAGAGGTTGTGTACAAGCCT
>QLOM01001475.1:7864-18938 GCA_003313785.1 Termitomyces sp. MG148 | reverse complement strand
TTGAAGGTTTATTTTGACTTCTGGTGCATGTTTTGTCTCTGAATGCTGTACAGCATCGTATCAGCGTCCCAAGTATCCTGAAGATAAGGAATACGCACCAGTTGATCCAGAGTTAATGGATGAACCAAAGTCAATGGGTTTTGAATATCCAGACAAGGAACACCAAGTACCTGGATAGGAGGACTGGGAACCTTTGAAGCTTGAGGAGTTTGCTGATCAGATTGACACTCGGGGTGGATACTTGCAATTAGTAGCCACTGAGGTAGCTGATTTTGCAAAGCAGTTGAGTCAAGCAAGGACTCAAGAGCAGGAGTTGAGAAAAGCGGTGTCAGAAGGATCTTTAGGGAACAATATAGACCCAGTAGCTGTATTAGCTATATCAAGGCCATTGTTACTAGAGGATTCATCTGAAGAAAGAGTGGAGGATACCCAAATTTATCTGGAACATAGGAAAGGGAGTGAAGGGGAAGACTGAGACAACTTGCTGCCATTTGTACGGAACTGGCTACAAGATCCAGGAACTGAGCCAAAAGACCTACCAAGCTGTGAACCAGAGAAGTTCAAGAGGTTTGCTAGACAGTTCTTCTTTGATAGAAAAGGAAGGCTGTATAAGCAAAACCAAGAGGAGAGACATAAGCTAGTAGTTGACATTGATCGATGGATGTTTATGCTCAAGTCAGCTCATGATGCCTTAGGGCACCAAGGGGCCTATGCAACCAAAATGTTAATACAAGAACGATTTTGGTGGCCAGGGATTGATAGTGACGTACAGTGGTATGTTGGAACTTGTCATAACTGTCAAATCCAACAGAAGACAGTCGTCAATAGAGCACCAACTGTTACTTACACCCCCTCAATCTTTCAGACAATACACATAGATACCATGCACATGACACCAATTTCAAATGGCTGTAAATACATAGTTCATGGCCAATGTGCTTTGTCTTCTTGGATGAAAGGAAGGCCTTTGTGCAAAGAAAATCACAAAACAATTGGTCAATGGTTGTTTGAAGATGTAATTTGTCGCTGGGGTTGCATTTCAGAGATTGTTACAGACAATGCAGGACAGTTCAAACAAGTCACTGCCTGGTTAGAAAGAAAATATGGTATTAGAAGTATTACTATCTCACCATATAACTCACCAGCCAATGGACGTATTGAACAACCTCATTGGGATGTTAGACAAGCATTGTTCAAGGCTTGTGAAGATCGCACCAAGTGGTTCTGGTTTTTTTACCATATAATGTGGAGTGACCACATAACTATAAGGCAGCGATTTGGGTGCTCACCGTACTTTATGGTTACTGGTGCCCACCCAACTCTTCCATTGGACTTAGTGGAAGCCACCTGGTTAATTGAGCTACCAAAAGGGCCCCTAACAACAGAAGAGTTAATTGGGTATCGTGCAAGGGCATTGGCCAAGCACTACCAACATGTAGAAGAGATGAGAGAGCAAGTTGGCAAAGACAAGCTCCAGTGGGCCTTGAGGTTTGCAAAAGAGCATAAGAGCTCAATCAAAGACTACAACTTCAAACCCTTGGATTTAGTCTTGGTCAAAAACATGATTACCAAAAGCTCATTTAGTGCTAAGATGTTACCTTGGTTCCATGGTCCAATGGTAGTAATTGCTAAGACCAAGAGTGGTAATTACATTGTAGCAGAGCTAGATAGTATGGTTTGGCAAGCACGAGTAGCTGCGTTTCATGTAGTACCTTACAAAGCCCGTAAAAGGCTAAAGCTGTCACAAAGCTTAGAACAGTGGGTAGACATTACCCCAGACAAGCTAAGAGAGCTAAGGGAAGAGATACGTAAGCCTACAGATGCTGTAGTAAAGGACTTGTCCTTTGACTCAGTAATACTCCATGAGCCTTCAGAAGAAGAGCTTGGTTTGTCGACAGTAACACCAGAACAATGAACCAATACAAGTCTCAAAGGGGGTTCTTTAATCACAAAAAGACTTAAGGAGCACAGTTATGGCGGAAACTAGTGACATTAAGGAGGACTACGAAGTAAAGGATAAGGACTAAAAGACTAGTTGTGCTAAGCTAGGCATAAGCAGAGCTTATGTTTACACAATGGAGGGCGGCGGTACCTCCACGGCATTTCCGGGGTCTTCAATGGGGACTTCAGCAATTTCAATATCGGAGTCTTCAAGACTGGACTAGAAGTCTAAGTCAATAAAGAGATAGTAATGGGAGATAGAGAGAAAAACATGCCTCAAAGGAAACATTGAGTGCATTGGCCAAAGAACTGGACAACTTAACTGTCAATGGTTCTAAAGCCTTCTCAATACAAGTGAGACAAGCAGTAATAAGCTTATAAACCTGTAAAAAAGTGTCAAGCAGGTGGAGATGTTGCTGTGCAGCAAGCTCAACGGCGTCACAATGCTTGCACAGCTCTTCAAGAGGTGCAGAAGTATCTCCGTCGGACAGTGATACAGCTTCCAGCACAGCATCAACTTGGCCTAACAAAGCCAGGGCTGTGTCACTGCCAGTCTTATAATTGGCTAAACAAATACAAGTCAGCCAGAGTGGCATAGAGCATAAAAAAAAAGGTTACATACTTGCGGCAGGGAAAAGTCAAAGTTTCTTTGACTTGGGCTTGCTATCAGGTTCAATCTGCGAGGCAGAAACAGCCAACGTTAGCAGGTCCAGATGTGTCATAAGCACCTCAAAACAACGTGCTAAACTCACACTAGCCTTACGTTTGACAGATTTGGCAGGTGACAGACCTGTCATCTCGACATCTTGGTCAGTGCGTTGACGGCGTTGGCGCTGGTAAAGAAGTATTGAGTGGAAAAAGGATGAAGAAGAATCATAGAGAAAACTACGCACAAGTTGCATAGTGCCAAGATAGCGTGCTCGATCGCCACCAAGACCAGGAAAAGCCCTTGACATCTTGCAAATACTCATGACGGCGGCAGCAAACAATGAATACTGCAAGACAGCAGCTATCACGTTATTGGCGTCCCGCTTAACCGAGCTTTTGAGGTCGACAAAAGGATCCTGAGGTACAGGTGACGATGGGAGAGCAGTCGGAATGACCTGAGGACAAAAGTTTTTGAGATGAGTCTGTTTGCGAGGTGCAGAGGGAGGCATTGAGTAGTAAGGACTCACCATCGAAATAACCAGCTTATAATAGAGCTAGGTTGTTGGCTGGTAAAAGGAAGGATAAAGAAAGTCATTGAATGATGCAATGGAGCTCTGATGGAAAAGTTTCACAAAGAAAAGGCCTAAGAATGACCAGAAGTGCAATCAGCTGACTGAGAGCAGTCAGTAAATGGTGTCGGAGAGATGATACGGCGGCCCGCCATGACAGAAAAACATAAGAAATGTATTATGTTTAACTAGGTACAAAGAAAAAACATTAAAACATGCATAAAACTGCTGAAACCTGTAAGCAAGCATGTTCCACAGCCAAAACCTGTAAGCTATACATACCATAGTATTCCGCGCTTCCTGACAATCCTAAAACTGGTCCAAACATCTAAATCGGAGCACAGATGGTTGAGATATAGGCCTATCTTTGAAAGTTGACGATTTGTTGATGAGAAATGATAGCCAAGGGCTTCCATCGATCAATCAGTGATGAAACGGAGTTAGATATTGATAGGAATGATAACCAAGAAGTGGCTGTGCTGATTTAATCACAGAATGATCCGGAGATGAAAATAGCTTGCGGCACTTGGCAGCCATCATTTAATGATATCATGGAGTGATCTGGTCAAATCATCAGATTGATTTGATAAGATTAGTTGGATCTCAGATCACGATTAGATTAGGCTAAAGATAGGCTATCTAATCTCAGATCACGATCTGCAATCAGCACATCAATCCCATCAAACCTTCATGACTTTCCTTCCCAGAGCCCTACAGCCCTCAATAATAATGCTATCCCACCTCCCTGGGTACCTCTGGACTCCCCAGAACCACGCGGACACAACGGAAGGACCCCTAGCGGGTCTCGGATGACACAAACATGGAACCGGAGGCCGGAATTAGCCTAAAACTGGCTGCTGGAACAAAAACTTTTCAATTCAGTAAAATTTATTGAATTGAACCCCAGCAGGCTCAATCTTAACCCATACCTGGACCAATGAGATGCTTAGAGGCCCCAGATCACGCATGGTCTGTGCACAAACAGAAGGATATAAATAGGAGAAGAAAAGGGGGACCCAGCCAAGGAAAATCTGTGCAGCTCGGGGTCCCCAGGAAGTGGACTACTTAGGCTAATCAGTAAAGTACTTCAGACCAGCTTTAATAAAGCTTATTGCCTACATTTGTGTGAATTAAGTTCAATCAAATCAAAGCTTGAACTTTGTTAATCTAGTAAATAAACCATTTGTGTGGCTCAGAGTCCTCAGGAAATGTGACTACTTAGGCCTATCATTTAGTTGACTTGACTAGGGTCGCTCTTTGGTATCTTCTTAGCGACCATTTATATTGTGAGCTGCTTTGGTTCCTTATAATCATAAAATAAAACTACAAAAACCATTACAACTTCATTACAAGTGTTAGTTTCTGTGTCATAGCCCCATAAAACTTGCAAAAGTAAAGTTTAGTTGTCTACACTGATTAGAGTCCCTCTAATTAGTTCAACAAACCCTACATTTCGCATCAATAGGTGGCGAAGGCATGAGAATGAATATGCAGTACTTCCTGGAAAGCACAGAAGCATCCTGGAGATCTCCAGAAATCCTTGAAGAACTCTGGGGTTCTAAAAAAAGAAGTTCTGAAAATGGGAGTCCTTTGACATCACCCCCCCTTCTAGAGTGCGGTGTCTTGATGCACTGAGTAGAACAGATTGTAGATGGCATGGTCAGTTGGGGAGATGGGGTAGAGGGCATGGATGATTTGAGGCACCCTGGAGTGGTCACAGTGGAAGTTTTGGATGAGGGCAGGCATGTAAATGGCAGGTTCCCAGGAGTTGTTCTTGATACTGTAGCCTCAAAATTTTCTCTACTTTGTACTCTGCTCCATTGCTGGCAAGGACTGGAGGTGGCAGAGGGGGAGCTCATTGGCCTGAAATGAGGTTGTCTGGGGCAAGCAAGAGCTCGACTATGTTGAAGACCAGGTGCAGTTGACACATGCCAACAAGTAACTGGAGTTGGTAAGCAAGGGGTCCTACTTGACGCTTGACCACATACGGTCCCAATTGCTGATGTGAGAGCTTCTGCAAGGGCTGAGTAGTTGCAATGTTGGAGATGTCTAGGTAAACACAGTCCCTGGGCTTGTACTGGGGAGCTAGAGTCTGTTCTTGATTGTAGTACTGGGCCATGTCATCCTTGGCCTTGGTCAACATGGCCTTCACCTCCTTCTGTGCCTTCTGCATACAGTCAACAAAGTCGTTGACTAACTCATTCTCTGATCAGCATACGGGTGGTTTGAAACTCATCCAGGGGTATTGGCCAGTGTTGAAGAAGAACAGGGAGACCTGGATGGACATGTGGATATGGTTGTTGTACTGGAATTCCACCTTGGGAAGGAGCTCATCTCAGTTGTTCTGTTGCTCATTGCAGAATAGCTGGAGGTACTGCTCTAGCTCCTAGTTGACATGCTTGGTTTGCCCATCAGACTGTGGGTGGTAGGCAGTAGATGTGTAGAGCTTAACGTGTAGGAGGCGGTAGAGATCCCAGGTGAAATCCACTACAAACTGCAGGCCCCAGTCAGAGACATAAGTGTCGGAGAAGCCATGGAGTTTTTAGACATTCTTCCAATACAGGTTGGTGGCACCCATTGCAGAGCAGGTTGTATGCATTGGAATGAAGTGCGCTTGCTTACCGTAGAGGTCCATGACAACCATGATAGCGTCATATCCGTGCATGTCTGGGAGTTTCACAATGAAGTTGATGGAGGCCACACTCCAACGTGCAGCAGGTGTGGAAAAAGAGTGCAATTGACCGGTTGTGGGGCATTGGTGGAGCTTTGTCTGAAGGCAGAGGTTGCAGGTGCTGGTGTAGGTCCCTATGTAGTGCAACATCTGCAGCCACTAGTAGTTCCAGGAGACCAGCTCCAATGTCTTCCAGCGGCCGGAGTGTCTGGCAATGTGGGAGTCATGGTGCTATTTGACAATGCACCTCCGGAGCTCTGGGTTGTTTGGCATGTAGATACGTTCCCAGAGAGTGAGTAGTCCATCCTGTAGGCCCCACTTGTCAGTGCATACAGATTTTGCACCAAAGGAGCATCCCAAACGTAGCGCTAGTGTGACCTTTGCGACCAAGTCCTCCTGCATTTCCTCCTAGTTACCTTGGCGGATGTCCTAGAGTATGTTGACCTTGTCTCCCTGAACTGCCACCTCTTTGAGCGTGCAAATGGCAAATAGTTCCAGGCACAAGAGAGTGATGTTGTTATTATCCCCTGCACCGGAGCCATGATTAGCACATTGGAAAAGGGCATTGGGCTTTCCCATGCTTTGACCGAGCTTGTGGTGCAGCATAAAGTTGAAGTTGGCGAGGTACAGGGACCACTGGGCCTGTTGATGGTTGAGCTTTTTGGCTGTCCAGAAGTATTCCAAGCTTGTACTAAGCCTCCTTCAGGAAGTGGTGCCACTCCTCCAATGACTGGATGATTGTGAGCATCTCCTTGTTGTGGATCTTGTAGTTCCACTCCACAGTGTTGAAGCTCTTGGAGTAGAAGGTGACTGAGTGCCACTTACCATCCTCCAGGGACTGCTGAAAGAGGACTGCGTTAGTGGCAAAGTTGGAGCTGTCTGCCTCAACTTAGAAGGGCTAATCATTATCAGAAAAGAGCAGAACGGGCTTTGAAGTGATAGCAGACTTCAAGGTGTCAAAGGCCAGCTGTTCTGCATTTTTCCAAACCCAGACAATGTCCTTCCAAGTGAGGTTGAAGAGGGATCAAGCATGGTGGAAGAAGTCCTGGATGAACCGCTAGTAAAAGTTGGTGAACTCCAAGAAGGCCTGTACTTCCTTCTTGTTCCAGAGTTCTGGCCATTGCGTGACACCAGCCACCTTCACCAGGTCCATCTCTACCGTGCTATGGGAGATGATGAGTCTAAGATACTCAATGCAGGTTTACTCAAACTCACACTTCTCCAGCTTGAAGTAGAACTGGTGTTGGCAGAGATAGTCCAGGATGACTCACATGATCCAACAGTGTTCCTCTAACGTCTTGGTGTAGATGAGGATGTCATTGAGATACATGCAAACTACACCATTGGCTATGAGGTCCTAGAAGATGTTGTTCATCATGGTCTGAAAGGTGGCAGGACTATTGGTGAGTCCAAAGAACATCACCAGGAGTTCAAACAGTCTGCAGTTGGTCTGAAATGCTGCCTTCTACTCATCTTCCTCCTGGATGCACACATTGTTGTAGCTCCAGTAAATGTCCAACTTAATGAAGTAGCATGCACCCTGGAGGTTGTTAATCAGTTCTGAGGGGAAGTGAGTAGTAGTTCTTGACATTCATTGCATTGAGCACACAATAGTCCTGGACCAACTGGAGGGAGCCATCCTTTTTTTTGATGAAAAACACTGGCAAAGCCATCAGGGACTTTGAGGGGTGAATCCGTTCAGACTCCAGATTCTCCTGGAAGAACGTGCCAAGTTCATCCTGCTCTTTGAGCATGAGCAGATAAACTTTGCAGTTAGCCGGCTTTGAATCTGGCAGGATTTTGATGGCACGGTCCCACTGCTTGCGTTTCAGGAGTGAGTCAAACAAGGCCTTAGAAAAAACATCCTCAAAGTCATGCAGGTAGTTGAGGACCACATCTTGGAAAGCCCTTGAAGAAGCATTTGCCATGAAGGCTTGAGCTAGTCGCTGGGAAGTGGTTTGACTGGTCCAGATCTCCTCCATGGCTGGCAGGGGTCATAGCATAATGGTGTAGATGGGGTCTTCTACCTTGATAGCTTTGTCCAGGAGCTCCAGGTCTGGTGCAAATAAGAACTCCCCCTCACATCTCTCTTTTTGGCCAGAATCCCCTCTGCTATATTTATTGTTCTTGTAAAGGATCTCTATATGAGGAAATGCCAGACATAGAGAATCCTGCAGGTTGAGATCCATGAACAGGAGGTATCCCACCCAATATGCTCAGATAGCTGTACATTCCTGCATCATGATGTGCTGCTCCTTCTTTGCTTTGTCCATGCAGGTGGCGCAACATCAGAGGCATTGGCTCATGCTGATTTCTTTTGAGGCTCAGTTGATTTCCAGGTTGTGCTCCTGGAGCCAGGGAAATCCCAGGATCATCTCCTGTTTGCCAATGCTTATAACTGTGAAAGTAGTGCGCTCCACATAAGACTTGTAGTGCAAGACAAGGTCCACTATGGACTTGATGGATCCTGCTTTGTTATGAGTGCTATCAATGTTGTATACTGGAATGGGGGATAGGAGGGGCCGAGTCGTGAGTTGGTGCTGCTCCAGGTAGCATTTCACTCCCACAACCATCACAAATGCCACAATTAATCACCCTGGCTATTGATCCCAACATCTCAGCTATCACCAAGCACTCTTAAGAAATCATGCAAATCCTTTAGACATCACCAACCCTTCCTAGACATTGCCAGCTCCCTCCAGCAATTACACCATCACTTGCATCACCCAGCTATCACGTTGCCTCACTCATGCATCACCACCCCTGGAAGCCTCTGATGCCACCACCACCTGATCACCACCAACACTTGCCACTCTATCAATTGGAACCAACACCTGCCAACTTGTATAGAGTCCCGGAGCTGTGCTCAGACCCAGAGATCAAGGACTTGGCCCAGGACATATCCATGAGAGTACTTAAGTGGTAGGATGGGGACTTAGTCAGTAGTCTTGATATTGCACACACCCTGTACAGTTTGCCCAGTGTTTGTTTGTATTCCTGAATCTATCTCTGCTTGTGTTTTGTGAATCTCTGCCTTGTATTGTGTCCATTTTAACTCTGTTTTGTCTTGCATTTCATACTTGTCTTAATTCTCTGACCTCATACTCTCTTCTCTCTCTCTTTCTCTTGACTCTTTCTTGGTTTAGTTCCTGACTTGTGTTCCTTTTCCCATTTGCAGTTCCAACCCTTCTCCAGTTCTGGTCTCATATTCATCCTTTGTAATCATACTCCGGTTCATTTGCTTGTACTTTAAACTCTGGTCCAATCCTCTCTAATTTTGCCTCACCCGCTCAGCTCAAACTATAGAGCCCATGACTGCTTCAACCTCACCCCCTCTATCAACACCACTTCTGGACCTATCCAGAATCCCCCCATGCTTGCTATACATCTTGTGGTTTGCTCTGAAGATTCCCTAAATGCCTGCATCTATTCTGGAGTATAGTGTTTCATCCCTGGAGCCCTTGTAGGTCCCAGAATTGTACACTGGAGCTATTGCATCTCTCCATAAGGGCCTTGCCCAGTAGACTGAGCTCCCACAGTCAGCGGAACCTGACATAATATTAAGACTCCTCCCTTACTGATTCTTGATGGCTACATACACACAAACCTACTCCACAAGTTACCTATGGGCATCCTATATATGATCCTAACTACGTCATCAGCACCCCCCGCTCTCTGTACCTGCCCTTAACAATGAACCCTATCTCCCTCATGTATGGGCATAGGAGCAGGACAGCAGATATGTCAGACCCTTGATTAGTCAGAACCTACCTCTACACTGGCGACTCAGCACTCAAGCCATCACAGGATCCTACTCCCAAGTACTACCTGGCAAGCTACCTGATATGCCATCTCACAGATGGAACCAATCTGCCATCTCCAGAGCGACTTTTCACCCTGAAATACCCCTATGGCTACTCTACTCCACCACCCCCTACAGAACTCTGACTCTTCCAGCAACAGCTCATGGCAGCCCCACCTGCTTGTACATCCTCATTGCTCATGGCACTCTACTAAAAAAGCAATGCCTATATCTGGGAACAGAACAAGATACTACATGCCCTTTGCATCTCTTTGGAAGAGTTTGTATATTGGACTCACAAACTCCTCTTCAGCCTAAGATAGTACAAAGGCCCAGCATCCCCAGAAGAATAGGCCCACTGCCTCTTGGAGTTTTACAATTGATATGTAAAAAGTGAGATCCCGGAGATGGCTAAAATTGTTCTACAGTGGAATGCTGCTCAGAGGAATGAACTTTGCGACCTCATTAACAAAATCCACACGTCCCCCAACCCACAACATTTCAAAGATCCCATGGACCTGGCTTGATCCTTCCACATCCAGCAAGAACTCCCAGCACTTGCCCTGGAAAGTCTCTGAGCCCTATGCAACCAGGACAGCCTCAATGCTGCTTCTGCTACTTTATGGTCCCTGAACCCCAAAGGAGGACTGTTCAACCAGCCTGCCGCCAATAATGTAGGTCTCTCTACTTGTCTCCGCACACACTCTGTTCCTAGCACCTTCTGGGCTTGGGGCCAGACCACCCAAACCAACCCCAAGATGACCCAGCAACCTGCAGCACCCCCAACAGACAATAACAACAAAACTTTGTGCTACGTAGATGACTAGAATGCCCAGGGCAACTCCGGCCCTTCCCAGCAGCCCTAGAAGAACATTCCTCCCTTTTGGCATGACCAACCCCCGCATTTTGATCTACAACAGCCTTCCAACTAGAGCATGCCCCAGTCAGCCCTGCTTCCTGGAGAAAGAGGCCCAGAACTCTGCAATATGAGACAAGGACTCCCTCTCAACTCTAGCCCTCACCAACCCCTGCGTGACCCCAGATCCCCAACCCTCTCCTCCTCTCCCTCCAAGAAGACCCTCACCCCTATTCAAACTAGGAAACCCAGGATCTCCCACTCTCAAATGGTCTTTCACTCCCATAATGGATGCCAGAATCCTCTTCCAAAGATGGTGGACCTCTAGGAGGCTGGGGCCCCACACTAAACACTTTTTCACCACTGCAGAGCAGACACCATCATTATTATTACTACAATGCTGGACTTCCATGCAATCAAAACCCCCAGAACAACATGTGCAACGCTCTTGCCCATGAAGAGAAGTTGGACATCTAGAAGCCTGAGTCTTTCACCAGTCATGACCCTTGTAAATGGCACACTTACCTCACTCAGTGTCTAAACATGTTCCAGGCTAAACCCTTCACCTTCCAACTCGAGAGCACATA
>QLOM01001470.1:0-23313 GCA_003313785.1 Termitomyces sp. MG148 | reverse complement strand
GTCAATTTCAGGGTTGTGGTTACATAGCCAGGAGAATCCAAGTATCATGTCCTGCTTTCCTAAGCTAGTAACCACAAAGACAGCATGCTTAGAATGAGTCTGGTAATGAAGGACTAAATCCACCACTGAGCAGATAGATCCAGCTTTGTTGAGTGTACCATCAATGTTATAGACTGGAATGGGGTGAGAAAGACACTGAGTAGTAAGTTGATGTCATTCTACATAGTAAGTATCAAGAGTCCAGTAGCACCACTGTCCAAGAGAACTACAATGCTTCAAGTCTGCTCAGTGTCTGTTGTCTCAATCTCCACATTGAGATGCAAAGAGTTAGGAGAGGGAGTGGAGGCAACAACATAGCGGTGAGGGGAGGTGTTGTTCCTAAGCTAGGACACATGGGTGTTGGACAGAAGGAGGAGAAGAGCTCTCAGCTGAAGCCTTAACCAAGGGGGTATTTTGTACGTCAGAGGGGGTGCCTACAGTTTTAGCCAGAGAATTGTTGACAGGGAGCAATATTGATACGGCAGCCCACCGTTGCAGAAACATGAAAGAAAATATAACATTATTCATGGAAGTACAAAAGAAATATAAAACATGTCTAGAAAATGCTGAAACCTTTAAGCAAGACATGTGCCAACAGCCAAAAACTGTAGGCTAAATGCACTATAATGTTCCGCGCTTCCTGACAATTCTAAAACTGGTCCAAATGTGTAAAACGGTGCACAGATGGTGTCAGGGGACTTCCTTTTCCGGCCATCCCGGAGATCTCCGGGACCCTCCGGACTTCCTTTTCCGGCCATTTCCTTTTCGGGCCATCCCGGAGGTCTCCAGGACGCTCCCTTGCAGTCGTCGGACTTCTCCGAGATGTTGTACAGTCGTTCTCACGCCCCCGCCCCCGCACTGATGCGCCCCACCGTGGCAGAGGAATCCTTAGACTTGTTCTCTTCGGATTTCCCTCTGCCAGGTGATTAGTTACTTCCCTGTAATATGTACTGTCTCTAATACACTTCGGATTTCCCTCTGCCAGTTGTGTGACTTAGCCGCAACCTCCGGAGGTCGCCCTTACAGATGGTTGAAATATAGGCATATCTTTAAAAGTTAATGACTTGTTGACGAGAAATGATAGCCAAAAGCTTCTATCAATCAATCAGTGATGATATGGAATTAGATTTTGATGGAATGATAACCAAGATGTGGTAGTGCCAAAAGAAGCTGATTTGATCACAGACAAATCCACAATCAAAGAAGAGCCAAAAATAGCATGTGGTACTTGGCAGCCATCAAAATCAATTAGATTATCTAATCTCAAATCAAGATCTGAATACCAAAATCAGTCCAACTTAAGGGTTGATGGAATCAATAAAAGATCCCAGATCACGATCTGCGATCAGCGCATCAGAACTATCAAACCTTGGTGACTTTTCTTTTCAGAGCCCTACAGCACTCAATAATAGTGCTATCCCACCCCCCTTGGTATCTCCGGACTCTCTGGAACCGTGCAAACACAATGGAAAGATTTTTAGCAGGTCTTGGATGCCGGAATTATGGAACTAGAGGCTGGAACTAGCCTGAAAGAGGCTGCTAGAGCAAATTTTAACAATTCAGTAAATTTTATTGAATTGGCCCCCGGATGGCTAAAACCTTAGCCATTATCTAGACCAATCGGAAGCCTACAGACCCCCAGATCATGCATGGTCTGTGCACACCAGCAGGAGTATAAATAGGGCAGGAAAAAGAGAACCCAAGCAAAGAACTACCTGTGTAGCTCAGAGTCCCCAGGAAGTGGACTGCTTAGGCTAATCAAGTAAAGTACTTCAGACAGCTTTAATAAAGCTTATAGCCTACCTTTGTGTGAACTAAGTCTGCTCAAATTCAAGCTTAACTTTATTAATCTAGTGAATAAACCATTTGTGTGGCTCAGGGTCCCCAGGGAGTGTGACTACTTAGGCCTATCATTTAGTGGACTTCATTAGGGTCACTTTTTGGTATCTTTTAGAGACCTTTTATTGTGTGGACTGCCTCGGTTCATTATAATAATAAACTAAAACTACAAAAACCATTTCAATTTCATTACAAGTGTTAGTTTCTGTGTCATAGCCCCACAAAACTTGCAAAAAGTGAAGTTTAGTTGTCTACACTAATTAGAGTCTCTCTGATTAGTTCAACAAACCCCTACATTTTGCATCAATATATTGGAAGATTCTACTGGTAGACATGCAAACTGATTAGCACCAGGCAGCAGAGGCATACAACTCATCTGTTGCTTTACTGAAAACCCTTTCCTGTAGGACCTAAGGACTCATCCAAAGGTTCTACTACAGCCTCCACAGGACCCATGGACTTATTCAAAGGTTCTGCTTTGATCTGTGCATCTGGAGAAGGGTTTCCCTGAGCATTTTAGCAGCCAGGAGCTAGAAAAGGAGCTCTTCCTGCTCTAAGGCTGAGAAATAGCGTACCTCCAACCCCTAAGTGCAATATCAAGCAAAGTGACCAGGCTTTCTACAGCAACAACAGAGAAGAGGAAGAGAAGAGCATTGGCAAAAGGCATCAACATCCATGGGGCTCCTAGAGGGAGAAGATGTGCTGCAGGTACCTGAGCTGGGGCTGGAGTGCAAAATGGAAAAGAAGGTTGGATGGGAGGACAAGCAGATAAAGGTACATGTGAAGCAGAATGAGAAGTAGTTTCTTGGTGGAGCTCATGCCTTAACTCCATGAAATCCATTAGTCCTCTGGCCATGAGGAGTTTGCCCCCAATGAGAGGGCCAATGCATTGGCAAAAGAGGCCGCAACTGGCAAATCAAGCCACTCAGCGCTCCTCCTGGTATTTCTTAGGTCAAAGACCCTCCCAACAAGCATCATGGCTTTCTGCCAAGCAAACCTAACTGCAACTCTAGTATTGTGGAAAAAATGCTGAAAAAGATCATTGAGGTACAGAGCTATGGCCAGACTAGACAAGACCCTGCCCTTAAAGAACTATATGTTGCACCATTACCATGCTCAGATGCCACCATTCTGCTATCCTTATGCAGCTATGCACTAGACATGCCCCTGTAGTGGAGTGGCGCCTTAAGCGCCACTATGACCTAATATTTACTAATTAGTTATTTATTACTATATTATTATTTACTTCACAGCTGATGTAATCAGCTTATTTTTGTGTTAGACTACATTGACAATAGACTGAGACTGGTCTGATTCAGTGAAGCCTGACTTGTAAGCTAATCAACCCATAACTACTGTTACATTTTTTTGAATCTTCCAGCTAGGATCTATTGCTTAGTCACTGACATCAGATAGTCAGAGTTTCTGACTGAACTCAATCAGCATCCAAGCTTTGCACACAGTCATCCATGCAATTTTTAGACAAGGGATACCCGATGAGCAACCCTATTCCTACGGTCACTACATATGTAGGATGAAAAGCCCAGGAGTTGCTGGATGACCCAGCAAGAAACCAGGCAAGAGAACTGCAAGGGCAGGCCATAGGTCAGCCAGAAGTCCAAGCCCAGGGTTGGAGTTCTAACCCTACTGGGCCAGCAGGTGCAAGGGAAACCAACAAAGCGTTGACCAGTGAGGTTTTGCAGCGGAACCGCAATACAATGCCAGGAGGGCTGAGACACCTCTAGCAGTGCCAGAGCAGGGAGGATTGTGGCGATCCAGCCGCTTAGCATCCCGAGGACTTCAAGAGGATGCAGCCGGGCATGCCAGCACATCGGGCGCTCAAACAGACACCCAAGGAATACCGCACGCTAGTTCTTATGTCCCGCTATACCGAGGCGGAGTGGCCAAAGCAGCTGGAAACCTAGCTCATACCAGGGTCATGGAGACCCATATCAAAGAGTTACCAGAGACTGAGGAGGCCAGCGAGTACATTACAGAGGATGTGGACTCAAAAGATCCAGCGACTGCACGTAATACAGGGTGCAAGAGCCCTGATGATTGAGTGGGTGAAGGATCAGAGTCCCCCACGGACGAGGAGGCAGCACAGGACAATCAATGCATGAAGACAGCATACACTATTAGATTGCATGTATTCTGGGAATTACACCCAGAGGTGGCAAAGTATACTATCCAGGCTTGGCTGGAGTGGTATGCGGCATTGCATATAGTAGCATTGAGTAGGCAGGGACATAAGGTCCCTCTTGTATTCAGTACTCAATATACTGATTTGATTCTGCAAGTTTTGCTCCTGGAACTGCAGATGTATCTGCAGCAAAAGGCAGCACGATTGTCAGGGGTATTGACTCCCTGGAGCCAGACGTCCGAAGAATGTTTAGCGCACCATAATCAAGATGTGGGCGCAGAACTGGTTGATGCTCTGACTCAGGCACAAGCGATGACCCATCCAGAACCGGTGAGTAGCATTTGCACACCATTTGTACAGGGGATACGTGAGGTTCCACCTCATCTTGACAGCCAAGAGGAATATACAAACCGTGCAGGTCTGGAAAGCACAGCAGGAATTCCCTGCAAACAGGAGAGCGAGGCTACCTTTTTGCCTCGAGTACTCCTGGTGGAGACGCTGAGTGATTGCATGTCCTACCAGCGTATGAGGAATAGCAACCTCAAGCAGAAGGGACATTTCCTTATTGACAACCAGGATATTGTATTCAAGGGTACCAAGCCCGTCGATGAAATGCATCGACAATTTACCACTGGATACCAAGAGATGCATGCTTCTCTAGATTGTGATGCGCAACGCAATCACAGTTGCGTAGAGGCACCAAATCGGGCTGGCATCCCAAAGAGTGACAGTAATAACAACCATCAGGGCAACTGCCCTGACTATGTGACCCAAGATAGTGGACAGGGTCGCCTGGCAGGTTGATTAAATCAGCAATTGACCACTGTACCTAGAGGAAAATTCCTCACTCATGCAGCTGACTTAGCAAGTCACGCACCTGGACAGTGGGAAGCCATACGGATGCATCGCAAAGCAATGCATGACCGACTTCACCAAGTTGTTGATGACGTGTTGGGAGTCAATTTACAACTACCTGATGGTGTAAAGTTGTGCAAGGCAAATAGTCGGCATATCCGGGTATACTCCAGAGCGTACAAGTTCAGCAAACTAGAGGACTGGGCCATGGACATCTGTTACCATCTAGCAATGTGCCTCTACGGTGGGGACTGTATGGATCACAAACGGATCTTTGTACTACCAGAATTTTTGGCAGGAGAGGCCAAAAACTAGTTCCGCCATGCAGTCCTGCACGTCAATCGAGCCCAGTACTACTGGACATTCAAAGGGGTTCTAACGGGCTTGTATGACCGATGTGTACACCCTTCAACACTGCAGGATGCTCAACAAGACTTCTAGGCCGCACGCTACACCAAGAAACTCAGTGTCCAAGGGTTTTATGACACCCTTAATGATCATGCCCAAAATATAGCGGTATACTCTGATGAGTATATGATGCTCGAGACTTTCCTCAATGGAATTCCAGCAGAAATGTGCCGCTATCTGATCAGAAAGGATGGCTTGTCACCTGAAGTGAATGACATGGAAGAATTTGTGGCGTATGCCATTTGCTATGAGCAATTGCTCAAGACAGCGAATCACTATGAGCAGTGTAGTGGCCATTGCGGGGAAACTTGTTGCTCTGCTCCAAGCAGGGCGCTGCCCCGAGCACAGCGTATAGGAACATTCTTAGCAAAAAAGTCCGAAATGGACAAGGAAAAGTATCCACAGTTTGTGGTACAGCGTGCACTGCTGGGAGATAAAGGGCGCAGTTGCCTTAGGCCTGATCGCCTGCAGGAAGGTGAACGTCCTTCTAAGAGTATTGTGGACAGGAAGCCCAATACGCTGGGCCAACTGCCAGTAGTTCAAGGAATGTGCTATAGCTGCGGACACCGGGACACTACGCCAGCAACTATTCCGCTAAGCCAACAGCACCCCAAAAAGGGCCTAACCCTTGGGCATACCTCAGGGCCGCTCATACTGCTGTGCCAGATGACAGCAATGGAGATGTATCCATCAAGTCCGAGAGCGATGAGGCCTCTGAACCAGAGGACAATTGCACTGATAGGTTGGATGACTACCTCAATCGAGTAGTGGTCAAAGGAGAGAAGTATGTCACTGTGGATGTATACAACAACAACTACTATAGTTGCAACAGCGACTCGGAGTGCTTGATAGCCATGACCAACTGGCTGGCAGAATGTACACCCCAGCACAATGCTATGGTGTGGATGAAGAGAGTGACTCTTTGTAAAACTGACGGTAAGCTGCAACGACTGTTATTAAATCGAGCGGACAAGGAGTGCTTGGTGTCTTATGTGGAGGTAAACGGCCATAAGGCCTGGACGCTCTGAGATTCTGGGAGCACAATGTCAGGGATTACTCCTTAGTTTGCACATGTATATAGGATATCCATGGCAGGAGGAGTTTGCGGATATGGTCAACGGCATGAAAGAAGAGCTTCCTCCATGGCATGAGGTAAATCATGAGATTAATCTCATAGACAACCAGAAGCAGTACAAATACCACTTGCCACATTGCCCACGAGCACTGCAGGAGCAATTGCGGGATAAAACAAACTACTACCTTGATGCGCAGTGGTGGACACCATGTACTATGGCGCAAGCAGCCCCGTTGCTGTGCATACCGAAGAAGGATGGTTCTCTTTGCACTGCCTTGGATGCGCGACAGCGCAACAATAATACAATCAAGGACATTACTCCTTTGCCAGACCAAGAGGTTATCTGGGAAGACGTGGCACAAGCAAAAAATTGCTCAAAGATCGACCTAACCAATGCGTATGAACAGGTATGTATATGTACTGAAGATGTACCCAAGACCGTATTTGCATCTATTATGGGTACATTTACCAGCAATATAATGCAGATTGGAGATTGCAATGCCCCAGTAACTTTTCAGAGGCTAATGACCTCTATCTTTTGGAATATCATTGGACAATTTATGCATGTGTATTTAGATGATATATTTATCTACTCCAACTCGCTTGAGGAGCATGAACAGCACCTCAGAGTCATGTTCAAACGACTGTAAAAGTTCAAGTTATACTTGAAATGGAAGAAATGTGAACTCTACACAGAGAGCATAGACTGCCTTGGACAGTCTGTCAGGGGACTCCTCGTCTCTCTCCTTTTCTTGTCCTTTATTTCCTTTTCTTATTCTTCTTTTCCTTTCTTGTCTATCTTTTTACCTTTAGTATAGTTCTTCTTTACCTTCTTTTACTGGTTCTGTCTGCTCTAGCTTACCTAATAAGCTGCATGTGACCTAGTAACTACCGAGTCACATGCCCAAGCTGCATGTGATCTAGCAACTACCAAGTCACATGACAAAGCTGCATGTGATCCAGTAACTACCGAGTCACATGCCATGTCCGAGTTTTTCACTATTAGGGTTAAGGTTAGCCACCTTGTTGATCTGTATAGTTGTTTTCCACGCTTCTGAAGCCTCAGAAGCATTAGTCCTGGCATAGGAAATCCTTAGACTTGTTCTCTTTGGATTTTTCTCTGCCAAGTGAGTAGTTATTGTAGTGTTACCTATGCATTTTCTAATATACTTTGGATTTCCCTCTGCCAGCTGTGTGACTGAGTCATAGCCTCCAAAGGTTGCCCTTACAATGTCATTGATGAGAAGGGCATTCACTCAGATCAAGATAAGCTTGATCACATTCACAAGTGGCACACGCCACGTAATTACAATGATATCCAGAGATTTGTAGGTCTGGTCAACTACATATCAAGCTTTTTGCCTGATGTGTTAGCATATACCAGACCGCTGATGGCAATGACCCAGAACAGATCACTGTTCACCTGGCATCCGATTCACCAGTGATGCTTTGAAATGGTGAAGCATATGTGCCAAGACACCGGTAATCTGGCCAATTGACTCGCAATGTAATGAGCCCATATGGCTCATCTGTAACGTGTCAAAAACTGGAGTGGGGGCCATGTATGGCCAAGGAAGTAGCTGGCAAACATGCTGGTCTGCTGGGTTTATGTTGAAGAAATTCACTACGGCTCAGCAGAACTATGCTGTCCACGAGTTGGAAACTCTGGCTATACTAGAGGCATTACTCAAGTGAGAAGACAAGCTGATGGGATATCCCATTCATATCATCATGGACCATAAAGCCTTGGAGTTCTTCAAGACCCAGGTGACATTGTCACCGCAGCAGCAGCAGTGGATTGATTACATGTCAAGATATCAATTCAACATCACATATGTGAAGGGCGAGCTGAACAAGGTCGCCGACTGTTTGTCGCGATACTTTGAGAGCGACCAACCCAATGAGGTGCATGACTCCCATGAGTACATGCAAGCAGACTGTTGCATAGTCCCTGAAGGGAAGGATCTTCCCCTGCATAGATACCATGAGGTAGGAGCATATCCTTGAAGTGCGGGCTATGAGAGATGAGGAGCAAAGGCGTAGCAGCTGTCTGCATAAGCAACGCAAGGATTGAGACCTCAAAGCGGAACTGCGCAAGCAGCCTGCATGCTCCATAGATTTGGAACACCGGTGTCCAGATAAGAATGTGACACTGGCCCAGGCCTTGGTGGGAGAGGTGCCTGTCATAGAGCCCGAGACAATGGGATCTGATGACTTTTGTCAGAAGGTGGTGCAGAGTTACACTGATGACCCTATGTTTGTGGCAATCCTGGAGAAACCAGGGGACCACCCCCGATTCAAGCTTGATCGTCAGAGGGTGGTGTCAATGGACAATTGTCAGGGAGTCCAGGTGGTATGTATACCATGGGACCACAAGCTGATAACTTGCGTGCTTGACCAGGCCCACGCCGTGGTAGGTCATTTTGGGGTAAACCGAACATTGGCATACGTACAGAAGTGGTATTAGTGGCCACGTATGGGCAAAGATGTTGCCAAGTTTTGTGCGACGTGTGCGGCATGCCAGCGGGTGAAGCAGCCCAACCTCCCTGTAGCTGGTAAACTTCACCAGCTGCCCATCCCTGTCAAGCCATGGGACTCAATTGGAATGGACTTTGTGGGCCCATTTCCTAAGTCCAAGGGCTGTGACTATCTCTGGGTGGTCATCTGCTGGATGACCAGCATAGTACACCTGATTCTAGTGCATACAACAATGACAGCAAAGGAGCTGTCATGGATATATCTCCGCAAGATTGTATGCTTGCATGGACTGCCAAGTACCATTGTCAGTGATAGGGACTCTAAGTTCACGTCCCAGTGGTGGAGGGAACTCTACAAGTTGTTAGGAGCACAACTCCTAATGTCTACCTCCTTCCATCCTCAGACAAATGGCCAGACCGAGCGAGCTAATCGCAGTATTGGTCAAATACTGAGGGCAGTAGTACGCCCAGATCAGCACAACTGGGTGGAGTGGTGTCTACTTACCGAGTTTGCTATTAACACAAGCATGTTGGAGACAATGGGGTATGCTCCGTTCAAACTGAATGGAGGATATATGCTTTCCATGATGCGTGAGATTTGCACAGATGCGGTGGCGCATCGGGGAGTTGAGGAGTTTGCCAAGCAGGCATTGGAAAATGTCGCCAGAGCCCATGACGCTATCATTGAGGCATGTGTGTTCCAGGCAAAGAGCGCAAACGCGCACAGACGGGATGACCTAGCAATCATAGCTGGGTTGTTAGTTTACTTGTCGACTCGCAACTTGAAGTTGCCAAGGGAATAGGCAAGTAAGCTCTGCCCAAAATGGATTGGTCTGTATTGGGTCATGAGCGTGGAACCGCACACGTCCAACTATGTGTTGGAGCTGCCTGTGACACTGCAGGAACGGCGTATTGTGCCAAAGTTTCATGTGTTGCTACTGCAACCGTATGTGGCGTTGGATGACGCCTTGTTCCCTAACAGAGGAGGGTGAAGCATCAACACAAAGCAAGTTGACTGCACGTCAACATAAAGAAAAAAGGAGGGCGATCAAGCACACCCATGGCCAGGACAAGCTCCTGGCGAAGTTACTACAATGTTTGGAGACCAATGAGTACAAGGTACCTGCCAATGCCTCATTCCTCCATGACGTGGAGGCAGTCATCCTCATCAGTCAGATGATGGACAACCTTGAACATGTGCGCGCACAGTGCACAACAGATATTCTTGCCTTATCCGCCGCTTGTAAGCAGCAGGCTTCTCCACCGAGTCAGGACACTGACTCCAGTAAGAGGGTGCGTTGGCAAGGAGTGGCAGATGTGCCCTCCCGCTCGACAGTGTTGAGCGTTCCCCAATCTGGCCAGGAGTCTGGCCTGGGGCACAATATCATTCAATATGATGATATTGTTGCTCCAGCCAGACCTCGGCTGCTCGAGCATCTGGCATCAAGCGCATCTGAGGCTGCATCCTTGCAACCTGATTCTGTGGCATCAGCCACGTACCTGGGAGAACCGGGATTAGTAAGGATGGAGGCCCCTCAGCAAATTGTATGACTGGCAAAGTCTATGCCTTGGCAAGACCGCCGAGGTAAAAAGAAGGAAGAGTTGCCCATGGACCTCGTCGCATTCAACCAGGATGCGCCGAAAGGTGTGCCATGGGTAACTCTCCCATTCCTGCCGGCAGTGTTGGTGGAGAAACCTCCCCCACAATTACCGAGAGAAGTGTGGACGATGGACCCACAAAGTGATGATGTTGTACAAGGGAGACTGCCTTCTCCTCCCTCAGATGACGAATGGTATGAAGAGCCGGAGAAGGCTCGTATGGAGTCTTCACAGCCAGGAGAGACCGTAGCCCAGCAGGTCGCACGTGAGCAGCACAATCAAGACCAGCAGGAGAAGATAGACCAATGGCAGAAGGCACAAGACAAAGCCGAGGCTGCACGCCTCAAGGAGCTGAGCGGGAGGATACCCAACGCCATTGGCGTCTTGATCTATTGCAACAAGATGGTTGAGCGTCAAAACTTGTTCTTCAGCGTGGGGCTTGCGCCCCAATTCTATTGGTTGCCAATGACCAACACTGTGTTTGTCGGGCAGGAAGCCCGTGCAGCCTTAGCATACAAGGCTGAAAAGAAGGGCAACATTGCTCAGGTACCCTAGTCGGAGGTGTACCACGTATCACCCAGGGGATTCCCCTGCAACCCATGGGAGCTGCATAGGCTCCATGCACTGGTGAACAACCAGTTTACGCCCCTGTAGGATTGCCAGACAGGATATCTCCTGCTCAATGAATTCAAACGGGTGGCAACTAACTGCCACTCCACTACCAGGGACAAGACTATGTCCCTCTTACTGGAAGATGAGCGCTACCAGACCATTACAGCGCCCTTTGCCAGCAGTGAGGAGTGGGAAGCTGTCCTGTGATTGATTGTTCCATCGTGGCTCTACCGCCGCAGAGAAACAGGTAGGATTGCCTTCCTGGACATGAGCACCCCCAATCCAAAGCTACCATTTGCTTTGGACTATTTGGACTCTTATGCCCTGCTGTACGGGCATCCTGGAATGCCCAACATCTGAACTGGACTGGCTGTAGACCATGCCATGCGCATTCATTGGCATAGCCTGTTCGGCTTATACTGTGAAGCCATCGCAGAATGCAAGGAGGTAACAGGGCAAAAATTTGAGCCCATTGCTCCCAACATGGCTGATCTAGAAACATGCCAGGTTGACATCTCTGAGGAATCCTCTTCCTCCTTCACCATTACGGATGCTCTATGTGTCCTTATTCATAACCGCATTCCAGTCAGCTGGGCTGACCACGTGTACACTTATGGAGTCACCTATCTTGCCCATATTTTCTTTGCCGATCACCAGCTGCAGGCAGAGGCAGCCGCTGTGGACAACTTTCAGTGCTACTGCCTTGATGAATTGGGGACTCCCCCAGCCATTCCTGAGTAAGATGGGTGGTGCAAAGCCACCGATGGAGATTGCTACCAGTTAATGCTACAACAGCAGAAGAACCGGCGCATCTTCCGTGATGCATTCCACAACGGAATGTTCTGGAGTATTGGGTAGGATCCTCATGACCGTGACCTGTGGACTCAAGACTATACGTCCTCAGGTGCACACTCCAATGGCACGGAGGAGCCCTCGCCAGATTTCTCGATGGGCTTGTTGCCCTGTCTAGAACATGAGGAGACCCATCCTCAGGCTGGTGATGATGCTCAAAAGTTGCTAAGCACTGTTCTGGTAGATGGTAAACTTAGTGCCTCACAAATGAGTAGCGTCGGGCAGTTGCTAGTGTTTTGAGAGAGTTCCAGGCAGGGTCCCAGAAGCCTAGTCTTTTTAGTGTGATTTGAACTTAGAGAAATAAACCAGTTGCTTAGTGATCTAAGCCAAAAGCCTTTAAGGCGCTAGGGTGCTAGAAGTTGGCAAGGACTCTAGCGACATAAACGTTGGCAATGATGTGCCTGTATGGCACCGTAATATGAAAGTTGGTAGTCAAAGATGGCAAGGTGAAGTTGGCAAGACTAATTCACTTAGCGACTCTGAGGACTTAGAATGCGCTGAAATGTGATCTGAACTGTGGGGTGTACAATTCAATGATGGCTAAGACAAAATATGTACAGTATTTATAGGCGCTAGGCCGCTGTGGTAATTAAACTAAAAAGTTGCTAATTAATCAATCACAAAAATGGAGACAAGTACAATGGAACATGAAAGTTGCTAAGCAACAGCGTCTGTCAAGTTGGCAAGCTTTAACTTAACATCCTAGCAGTGAAAGAGGCCAAATGCGCGGGGACTGTTGCTAAGGCCTGAAACCATCAAGGGAGCCTGTCTCAATCTTTTTCCAGTATGCCATTCACATCAAAAATTCAAGGTTTTGTCGGTGCCAATTTTCTACTGTACCAGCTGGATTGTCTCCTCAAAGAAAACTGGCTTGAAAAAGATGTTTTTAATGCCCTGCTTGAAATTGCATACTTGCATTGTGCATATCAGATGCAGTCTTCTATTGTTAATCCTCCTGACACCCTCATTCTTCCAACATCTTTTCTGAGTGATGCTATCCATATATATGATTTTGACACACCTATATATACTCCTAAGTTAAGTGATCTGCATTGGCAGATTACTAAATCATTTGTTTGTGTCATTGCAATGACTCTTATATCAGACTCTCATTTCACAGCATTTATCTATTGTTATAGCAGTCTAGAAATTGAATATGGAGACTTGCTACACTATGCTCCTCTACAAGGAGTCCTCTCTGTTCTTAAGTGGATATTCAAGGATGTTTGTAATCCACCAATTGCTGTTATCAAGGCTGGTACAGCAAGGCTCTGAAAGTGGCAACTGTTGAATAGCTGCTTATAACTTTATTGAGGCTGCTGTAGGCACCTGACCTGCACTCTACTCATGGCAGGACTCCAAAGCACAATTATTCCATGATGCTGCTCTTGAAGATTTTCTCATTTGGCACCATATAGCTATGCAGTGTGAAGGAACATTAGCAGTTAATTCGAGGCGAGGATTGAGAGTGGTTGAGGGAGGTGTCTTGTTGAGTGTTTTCATGGGTGTTGCATGAGAAACAATAATATTTCTGAGTCCAAGAGGTTCTTGAGTCAGCTCCTCCGCTGGAGCCAAACTCAAGCCATTGCTGTATAGTCCCAGAGGGCCAGAGGCTCAAAAGGGGCGGTATGAGTGAAGGCTATTTGGAGAAGAGTAGAGAGGTAAAGGATTTGATTAGGATCATTTTCAATATAAAGCTTGTAGGAATCACTGCACCACCTGCCAAGAAGCTGGATTTCATAGTTGGAGTAGCTGGCTGTGGCCACTGTGGAGGCTGCCCTGCAACAGAAGCTGTGCCCTGTGTAGGTGTCAGGTTGGAGGCCAGCTAAGGCAAGTGCGGTCCAGATGGCTCTGATGAAGTGATTGTAAGATAAAGCCTGCCCGTCGGGTTGTTTGAACAGCGGGGCCATGTCATCACAAGGGAATTCCATGTACATGGCCTTGAGAGCAGTGATGGGGCATGACGGATGGTTGGGAACAGCAGCAATTGTGATTGTGATTCCTTTGCGGAAGGGGTTGGTTTTGGAGGTGGAGAAGGTGAGCCGAGCATGCGTGGCATTGTCAAAGTTTGGTAGGAACTGGACAGATCCACGTGAAAGGTTGAGAAAAGCTGAGTACTTACTCTCTTTTCCAATGGTGAACTCTCCACTGCAAAGAAGTGCGGAGTAAATAAGGCAGCAGGCAGCGTAGATTGTTGTGTTGCCTGGAGTTGTGCCTGGTTTGAGTTGCGCCAGGAGGGCGGTGAGAATGGGCAGCATGATTGGCTGTACTGGCCTTCAATTGTGCTTCCCATGATAGCGCTGCGGATGAGACGTTGTATGAGGGGAGACTTGACAGACAAGAAGGGGAGTCCGGCATCGACGTGAAGGGAACACACCGCTGAGAGGTAGGCTTTGATTGTCTTGGGCTGCACTCTGGCACCAAGGTGTGCAACCCAGGAGAGAACTGCAGGCTAGGAGGCAGGGAAGATTGAGCTGTTGGGGTTGTACAAGCTGTTAAGCTGAACGTGGAGGATGGACTGACGTTGGCCTGTTGAGTATGTCCTTCTGGTGCTGGCGGCAAGGCCATGCCAAAAGTAGAAAGCAACAGTTTTGGGGTGTTGGCGGTTCTGTTCATACCACTAAGCTGGAGGCGTTTTGAGGTGGGTTTCTGATTAAGCCATGGAGCAATTTTGAACATGCGAGAGAAAGCAAAATGGGAAGCAGCGTCAGCAACAGGGTTCTGAGAGGAAAAAAGCCACTCAGAGGAAAATGAAAAGTCTAAGTGGCAGGCCAGGGCTATCAGTTGTCACATGAACTTCATTGTAGGCAGGGATCTGACTGAGAGGTTGCGAATCACATTGAATACTATGTCGTTGTTTATGTGGAAGATAATGTGGCATCTCTGAAAGGATTCCCTCCAGCATAAGACTGCGTGAATTACCGCAAACATCTTCTTAACCTGGATGTGCTCTGAGCACAGGCACTGTGGGCAGCATGCTGCAAATTACTCAGAGCTGAGGTGGCCACCAAGGCCCTTGGCACCGCTAGCATCAGTGAAAACATCAATTCTCCGGCGTGCTTGGATGATCAGGTGGACCCCATTCCAAGTGAGCGCTACTGCTTGCCACCATTTGATGTCATGCCATGCTGGTGTGGGAATGTGTCAGCGTGAGAGTGGCAAGAAGGAAAACATGGTTGCAAAGTCGTGGAGACGGCGAATGAATACACGTGAAAGTGGAATGACCTGAGAGGCAAATTGCAGGTAACCTGTGAGTTTGTCAAGTTTGCGGAGTGTGCAGGAGCGCTGTTTTACCCAAGCAGAGGTGAGCTCCCGGAGATAATTGAGCTTTGTGGGAGATAAGCGTATTTCTATCATGACAGAGTCCAATTCCAGGCCTAAGAATTTGATACAAGTGGTTGGGACTAGGACTTTTGATGGCTGGAATGTGAGGCCGAGTTGTGATGTGAGGTTGGAGGCCCAGCAAAGGGACTTGTTGACAAGCGTGCATGGGGTTGTTGGAGAGAAGATTTTTAAGAAGTCATTAAGATAGTGGCAAATTCGAGCTGGGATGTTTTGTAGCAGTATCCAATGCAGAGCTTCTGCAAACAGATTGAATATGTAAGGTGCTGACCTGCCACCAAATGCAAGAACTACATCGTGATAGAATTTCCCTAGCCATTCAAAGCCGAGGAGGGGCCAGTCCTCCTGGCAGACAGAAATGTGGCAAAATGCTGATTCAAGATCAAGTTTTACCATCAAGGAGCCCGGCCCTAATGCAACGAGGTCATGCACGGCCCACTTGACCATGTCATAAACAATTGTGGCCTCACAATCAGCAATCCCATTGTTCACAGAGCTGCCGTCAGGCCAGGAGAGGTGGTGAATATGGCGGACCTTTGAGGAACGCTTGCAAGTAACAGCCCCAATGGGTGACACGCAAAAGTTAGGGAACGGGGAGGAGTCAAATGGTCCACATGTACGCCCAGTGGCTACTTGTGTGGCAATGTCAGCGGAGATTGCAGCGGTGGTGAGGGGATCAGAAGTTGCAGACTTAAGATTGGTGCACTGTTGAAAGATAGTACGATTTTCAGAGAAACTGATGTGCGCTCTGAAACAAATAATTTGTATTAAAGATGCTACAAAGGTACGATCTGGGTAATCTCGTAAGTAGTGGAACCAGGCATGCTCATTGAGCGTTGATGAGATGGTGGAGAGGTGGTCAGTTGAGGGGAGGGGTGCATTGGCATGAGGGTCAGTGTTGGGGAGAGTAGAGTCAAGGGGGTCCAGTGCAAGGAAGCCGAGTAGTGGTGACGATGAAACTGTGGTTGGGCCAAGGCAGAGTAGAGTGCTGCTTGTCCAGCCTAAGGCCTAGTTCTTATGCTGTGCCTTGCCGTGGTTGGGTTTTCCACATGATGAGCAGGTGTGCGGACAGCCCCAGGGACAGGAAGAGACCAAGCATTTGCCTTCGTTGAATTTTTGGCATGCTTCTGTGGGGTTGAGGTGATTGGTTGGAGTTTCCTTTGGCAGTTTAGAGGGAGTAGCCTTGCGGTGACCATAGACATGCTCTGCAAGTAGCCTGTTCTTGCAGTCCTTCCACCTAGAGTAGTCCCCTGAAGCCATTTCCGCTCTCTGCCAGTTGAAAAAGACTGAGTGGTATGTGTATACAGCAGACCACTCATATTCTGTGACAAGTTTCAGTAGATGCGCCGTATAGTCCCAGAAGGCATCTGTGGCCATGCTGTCGTTGATATAGAACACTAGGATTTTGAAGTAGGTTGTGAGGAGCATGAGGACTAAGAAGGAGTTCTTATATTCACGTGCCGCACGGTGGCTCACCTCAAACTGGTTTGTGGAGCCGTTGAATGTGTATGCTACTTCTCTGTCATGGTTCATTGGGTCACGCTTGTGCAGATCTGCGGCTTTGAAGTCATGCGTAATGATAGCCACAATTACTGCCATGTCGACATCAGAGAATCGTAAACGCAGGGAGAGGGAGGGAGTGAATGGAGACGCACCGTTGATGCCTGGGCCGGGGATGAGTGGTATGAACACGGCTGTCTGTTGATCTAGGGAGGCTGAAGGTGCCGCTGGAGCCAAGGAGTTTGGCAAGAGGGCTGCGATGGACTCAAAACATGAAAGAAGTATGTCCATGCACGAAGCGAGCAGGTTCTGGGAGTCGCAAAGCACGTTGACTTCCTTGGCTGAGGTTGTTGTGTCTGTGGTAGGCATGATCTGAGGGGCAGGGCTGGCCAATGCATGGGTAAAACATCCACTAGAGTTTCTAGGTAGAGAGCAAAGTGTTGTCATGCACTAGGGGTGCTTGATTGGTATCTCGAGAGTGGATGGACCCACAGATAAAACATGTGATGCAATGAGATTGGTGAGCAAGCGCTGCAAGCACAGTGTGAGATGACATAGGTGAGATGAAAGTAATATGTACCTGCGAGCGCAGTGTGAGACAACATTGTCATTGTGACTGGCGCTTACAGTAATATATCAATTGAAACAATGGTGTGATATGAGAAAGGGAACTGAAAGATGTGTTAGTAGGACAGTGACGGCAATCTAATCTTTGCCCGAATTAACCCCAGGCAATCCCCCTTCACTTGCCCAATCCAACTAAACAGTATGAGTTTTGACACCCCTAAATTTGCAGTCTCAGAGCCAACTTCTTTCACTCTTGAATTACTCTGTGGTTTATGAATACAGTGATTTCACTGTCTGCACATTTACTGTATGTTTATTCTCTAAATTCAATACAACAACTCATACAATTACTTTAGGAAAAGCATCCTATAACAAAAATTGAGAAATTGATTAGCTCAAGTCTTTGCTTTCAGATTGAGATGCTGCAAGTTCCATTTGTTCACAACTTGCATTTCACACCTCTTAATCACACTGTGCTGCTCCCACCAAGTGATTTGACGTATCATCAAAGAATCTCCCAATCACTATTACATCCATTCTATAAACATCAGTGGCAAAAGAACCAAGAAGATCATGAAGTCATTTTAATTGGTTCATCACCAATTCATATCAGCAGTGCCTTCCCTAGGATTGAATCTAAGCTATACTCCCTATCTACTCCAAGTCCAATAGCAAAGTTGCAAGTAAAAATTAAGGACTTCAAAATGTTTCATGTAATTATTGATCTCTGCACACCAAAAGCCAACAAGTCTAAGCCAAAGATCATGAATTCATGCTTGCCCTCTTCTTGAATTAAAGCTGAGAGTTAAGCAATTGATCTATGTACACCACCTATGACCAAATGAACAAAGTTAATGGAACCCTTGGAGTCTTCCACTCTTGCAAATACTGGACTGACATAAGTATTTGAGCCTGTGAGGAGGATTGTGCATGTTGAATCTATCTATCAAAATCTCCAAGAAGTTCAACAGGCTATTTTTGAACAAGAGCATCAAGGCCACAACTCACAACAAGCTTATCTCAAAAATTGAGTTGTGGTCAGATTGGTGCTATTTTAAAAGCTTAAACTGGAACATCTTTAGAACCATGTCAAATTAGTAACTTGATGAGACCTGCACAAAAAAATCAATGCAATGAAGTTGCAAATCTTGGAGGTAACATACATGCCATCCTTGAATCTCTTCAGTGCATGTCACAAATTGAGGCAGGGTGGCGCTGGCATTTAAAGCTTGATACCAACTCAATTGCAACAGAATTGTGGTGGCAGTCTGTAAGGGTGACCTCCGGAGGTTGCGGCTAAGTCACACAACTGGCAGAGGGAAATCCAAAGTGTATTAGAGACAGTACATATTACAGGGAAGTAACTAATCACCTGGCAGAGGGAAATCCAAAGAGAACAAGTCTAAGGATTCCTCTGCCACAGTGTGGCGCATCAGTATGGGGGTGGGGGCATGAGAACAACTGTACAACATCTTGGAGAAGTCCAACGACTGCAAGGGAGCATCCCGGAGATCTCCGGGATGGCCAGAAAAGGAAATGGCCAGAAAAGGAAGTCCGGGGGGTCCCGGAGATCTCTGGGATGGCCAGAAAAGGAAGTCCCCTGACATCACTCCCCCCTTAGAGTGCGGCATCTTGATGCACTGGGTAGAACAAGTTGCGGACCGTGCGGTCCACCAGGGAGACGGGGTAGATGCCCCAGATTGTGCGGGGAGCCTCGGGGTGACTACGGTGGAAGTCCTTCACCAGAGCGGGCACGTGGACGTTTTTGGCGGGTTTCCAGGAGATGTCTTCGATACCATAGCCCTTCCACTTGACCTTGTATTGCAGCTTGTGCCGGAATAGACGGCTGTCGAGGATCTTCTCCACTTCGTACTCTGGGCGGTTGTTGACAATGACCGGAGGTGGCGGAGGCGAAGCACGTCGACCTGGAATAGGGTCGTCTGGGGCGGGCAAAAGCTTGACCACGTTGAAGACCGGATGGAGGCACCACATGCTGGTGGGCAGCCGGAGCCTGTAGGCCAACGGTCCTACCTGGCGCTCAACCACATATGGCCCCAGTTGTCGGTGTGAGAGCTTTTGGGATGGCCTAGTGGTCACGATGTCGGAGGCGTCCAGGTAGACTTGGTCTCCAGGCTTGTACTGGGCGGTCGGCAAGCGTCCTCGGTCGTAATAGCGGGCCATGTCATCCTTGGCCTTGGTCAGGGCTGCCTCCGCCTCCTCCTGTGCCTTTCGCATACGGTCAACAAACTCATTGACCGTCTCGTTCTCCGATCGTCGTGCATGCGGTTCGAAGCCCATCCGGGGGTGCCTGCCGGTGTCCAGAAAGAACGGGGAGTGCTGCGTGGAGGCGTGGACGCGGTTATTGTACTGGAACTCGGCCTCCGGGAGGAGTTCGTCCCAGTCGTCCTGCCGCTCGTTGCAGAAGAGCCAGAGGTACTGTTCCAGTTCCTGGTTGACGTGTTTGGTCTGGCCGTCGGACTGCGGGTGGTAGGCGGTGGAAGTGTGGAGCTTGATGTGCAGGAGACGATAGAGCTCCCGGGTGAAGTCTGCCACGAACTGGGGGCCCTGGTCAGAGATGTAGGCATTGGAGAGGCCGTGGAGCTTTCAGACGTTCTTCCGGTACAGGTTGGCTGCACCCATTGCCAAGCAGGTCGTGTGCGTTAGAATGAAGTGAGCTCGCTTTCCATACAGGTTGACCACAACCATCACTGTGTCGTATCCGTGCGCGTCCGGAAGTTCCACGATGAAGTCGACAGAGGCCACACTCCAGCGCGCCGCAGGTGTAGGGAGGGATTGCAGATGGCCTGTCGGGGGGCGCCGGTGTGGTTTTGTCCGGAGGCAGAGGTTGCAGGTGCTGGTGTAGGAGCCGATGTAGCGGGACATCTGGGGGCACCAGTAGTTCCGCGAGACCAGCTCCAGCGTCTTCCACCTACCAGGGTGCTCCATGACATGGGAGTTGTGGTGCTGCTCAACAATGCACCGACGGAGCTCCGGGTTGTTGGGCACATATATCTGCCTGCGGAAGGTGAGGAGGCCGTCCTGCAGGCCCCACTCGTCCGTGCGTACCAACTTTGTACTGGAGGGGCGCCCCAGATGTAGCGCTAGCATGGCCTTGGCAACCGAGTCTTCCTGTAGACCTTCCCGGTTTCCCTGACGTATGTCCCGGAGAATGTTTACCTCGTCTCCCTGTACAGCTACCCCTTCCAAGGCACAAATGGCAAACAGCTCCGGGCGGAGGAGGGTGATGTTATTGTTATCTCCTGCACCGGAGCCGTGGTCCGCGTGCCTGGAGAGGGCATCAGGCTTCCCCATGCTCTGGCCTGGCTTGTGGTGCAGCGTGAAGTCGAAGTTGGCAAGGTACAAAGACCACCGGGCCTGGCAACGGTTCAGCTTCTTGGCTGTCCGGAAGTGTTCCAGGTTCTTGTGGTCAGTCCAGACTTCAAACTTGTGGCGGGCCCCCACAAGGAAGTGGCGCCACTCCTCCAGCGACCGGATGATTGCGAGCATCTCCTTGTCATGGATCTTGTAATTTCGTTCCACGGCATTGAGGCTCTTGGAGTAGAAGGCGACGGGGTGCCACTTACCATCCTCCGGAGACTGCTGGGATAGGACTGCACCGGTTGCAAAGTCGGAACTGTCGGCCTCAACGCGGAAGGGTCGGTCATCATCCGGAAAGAGCAGAACAGGCTTGGACGTGATGGCAGACTTGAGGGCGTTGAAGGCCTGCTGCTCCGCATTGCCCCAGGTCTAAGGGACATCCTTCCCGGTGAGGTCAAAGAGGGGACGCGCGTGGTAGGAGAAGTCCTGGATGAAGCGCCGGTAGAAGTTCGTGAACCCCAGGAAGGCTTGTACTTCCTTCTTGCTCTGGGGCTCCGGCCACTGCATCACGCCAGCCACCTTCACCAGGTCCATCTCCGCCATGCCATGGGAGATGATAAGTCCGAGATACTCAACGCACGTTTGCTCGAACTCGCACTTCTCCGGCTTGAAGTACAACTGGTGCTGGCGGAGACGGTCCAGGACGATCCGCGTGATCCAACAATGCTCTTCTAGCGTCTTGGTATAGATGAGGATGTCGTTGAGATACACACAGACTACTCTGTCCGCAATCAGGTCCCGGAAAATGTCGTTCATCATGGTCTGGAAGGTGGCGGGGCTGTTGGTGAGTCTGAAGAACATCACTAGAGGTTTGAACAGCCCGCGGTTGGTCCAAAACACGGCCTTCTACTCATCTCCCTCCTGGATGCGCACATTGTTGTAGCCCCACCGGACGTCCAACTTTGTGAAGTAACGCGCACCCCGGAGGTTGTTGATCAGTTCCGAGATGAGAGGGAGTGGGTAGCGGTTTTTGACAGTCATCACGTTGAGTACCCGATAGTCTTGGACCAACCGGAGGGAGCCATCCTTCTTCTTGATGAAAAACACCGGAGAGGCCATCGGAGACTTTGAGGGGCGGATTCATCCTGACTCCAGATTCTCCCGGAGGAATGCATCAAGCTCATCCTGCTCCTTGGGTGCAAGCGGGTAAACCTTGCAGTTGGCCGGCTTTGAGTCCGGCAGGAGCTCAATAGCGTGATCCCACTGCTTGCGCTCCGGGAGGGAGTCGAACAAGGCCTTAGAGAAAACATCCTCGAAGTCGTGCAAATGGTCGGGGACCGCATCCCAGAACGTCCGGGGCTGGGCGTTGGCTGCAAAGGCCTGGGCCAGTCATTGAGAAGTGGTTTGGCTGGCCCGGATCTTCTCCGCCGCTGGCGGGGGTCATAGCGTGGTGGCATAGATGCGGTCTCCTACCTCAATGGCTTCGTCCAGAAGCTCCGGGTCCTGCGTGGGTAGGAACTCTCCTTCACGTCCCTCCTCCTGACTAGGGTTTCCCCTGCTGTGCCTGTTGTCCTCGTAAAGGGCCTCTCTACGAGGGAACGCCAGAGGCGGGGGATTCAGCAGGTCGAGATCAGCAAAGGGGAGGTGACCTACACGGCACGCCCTGACAGCTGCGCATTCCCACATAGCAGTGCGCCGCTCCTTCTTCACTTCTTCTGCGCAGGTAGCGCAGCGCCGGGGGCACCGGCTCATGCTCACCTCCCCAGTAGCCCAGTCGATTTCCGGGTTGTGCTTCCGGAGCCATGGGAATCTCAGGATCATGTCCTGTTTACCGATGCTCATGACGGCAAAGGTAGTGCACTCCGCATGGGACCGGTAGCGAAGAACAAGGTCCACCACAGACTTGATGGACCCTGCTTCGTTGCGGGTACCATCAACGTTGTATACCGGGATTGGGGCAAGCAGGGGTTGAGTGGTGAGCTGATGCCGTTCTACGTAGCTGGTGTCCACGAAGAGCCCGGTGGCTCCGGAGTCTAGGAGGGCCGACACGCTCCGGGTCTGTTGCGTGTTGGTTGTCTCGATTTCCATGTTCATCTGGAGCGAGTTGGGCAACGGAGTGGAGGCAATTACGTAGCGGTGGGGGAGGCGGCACTCCCAGGTGGGGAGGCGCGTTCGGGCAGGTGTCGAAGAGGGCTGAGGGGGTTTGTTGGGTACGACAGGGGTAGTGCTTACAGTTGGAGAGCTATTGGCAGAGACTGTATTGATTTCTTCTACCGACAAACATGCAAACCTGTTAGCACTAAGCGGCAGAGGTGTACTGGTCACCCGCTGCGCCCCTGAAAACCCTCACTCTGCTCCTCCTGGCCTTCCAGAACGTGGGCATCTTTTGATGTCTCCTCCGGGATGGAGGTATCCGGAGAGGGCACTCCAGCAGTGTCCCGGGCCGCCAGGAGCTGCAGGAGTAGCTCCTCTTGCTCCTCTGGGGAGAGGTAGCGCACTTCCAGACCCCTGGGGCAGTGCCACGTGAAATGGCCCTGCGCGCCACAGCGTCGGCATGAGAGGGGGAGCGGGGCGCGCTGTCAGGAGGCATCCACATCCATTGGCGCGCCTGGAGGTAGTGCCGGAATTGTTGGGGGTGCGACCGTTGCCATGGGCAGTGCTGGGATTGGGAACCTGCGGGGGAGCAT
>QLOM01001469.1:0-19089 GCA_003313785.1 Termitomyces sp. MG148 | reverse complement strand
GTTCACATGCCCACCCTTGTCCAAGACTTTCACCGCAACCACCTCAGAGCACTCTGAGTCATCTGTGGCTTCTACCCCATCTCCCTAACGGACCGCACTGATCTTGCTTTAGTAGACACACCCCCCTCTCCTCCAGTCGCTAGCGACTTGGAAGACAATGTCAAGGGAGGTGAGGAGGAGAAGGAGGCAGAGAACAGAGAGGAAGGAGAGGAGGAGGTAAGACTCCTCTAGGCATTGGGTGTTGCTAACCAACTATTGTGCTCAGCTGGCGACTGCTCGTGACCTGTCCTCTGGTGATGAGGACTACAAACAAGTTGAACATCCTGCACCGGTCCCTAGGATGGATTTGCACTGGACACCTCTTCCCGCCTCTCGAGTGACAAGTGGCGATTTTGACTGGCTGGGTGAAGAACTCCTTTACCCCATCACCGGTATGAGATTGCCAGAGGAGCTGGCACAGTTCATGGAGCAGGCCGCTGGTATAGAGCCGGTAATGGCATGGGAGATGAGGGCAGTCAACAATGAGATGGCAGCGTTGCTATCCTGAGGTGCTACCAGCAGGACTGCAAGGAGGCGCTAGCCTGGCAAGAGCAAAACAACATCCAGGCTGAAGACCTCTTTCCGGTCCTGCCATTCTCATTTCCTGCTGACCGTGACCAGGCCTAGTTGCTAGCACCTGTAAAATTTTGAACTTTTAGTTTTGTCGTACATAGCTGGACTTTGTAGTAGGAAAAAAATGTAGTATAAACAATTTTTGGGACTTGCAATCATTGTGTGAGGTAAGAAATTGGTAGTAAGAAAATCTGTGTGTATAGTAAGGGAACGTGGACTGGAAGTACTTGTGAAAGAAAAGACTTAGCAAAAGTGGTGTTTTAGCAACTTGAGTTCTTAAGGGAACGCTCAGTAGATCATCATGGCAAAAAACCCTTGTAAGGAGTTGCGCAAGGCGCCAGGCAGCAATCAAAGTTGCTAGCGCTGCGTCTTGAAATAAAGTAAAAGAAACGTCTGTATAGTAAAAGATAAGTAAGGAAAAGAAAGAAAGTCAGTAAGGAAAGTAAACTGTATTTTAGTCTTCTTCTTCTTCAGGCAGTAAGTTGTCATCATCCAATAGGTCGGTTTCTTCCAGTTCTCTGAGCTTGGCAGTAACGATGTCTAGCGCCTCGAGTGGTAAGGATATTTAGTCACGTGTGAAGTAAGAGAGTAGTTGGAAGGCGGCAATGGGTCTGTGCAGTACCGACCCATCTAGTTCACAAAGGACATAAGCGCCTCCATGGTTATGAGAGATTACTACCAATGGCCCCAAGTAGTGAGGGCACATTTTTTTGTTGTGGGTGGTCTCTATCTTGGAGTTCCTCATGAGCACTAGCAACCCATGGCCAAAGTTGTAGTCTCTGATGGTAGCGCTGTGGTCCGTTTCAAACCTTAGCACTGCTTTTTGTCTGGCGCTAAAGACTGTTTCATGTAAGTGCACTAAGTCTTCATTCTGTTGCTGTAAGTCAATGGTGCGTTGAGCAATGAGGTTGGTAGTGAACAGTAGGGAGTCGGGTGCGGGTTGCAAGTATGTCGCTTCAATGATGTTGGCAGGCAGTAAGGGGTGGGTGCCAGTTGCTGCGTAGTACAGTGAGCAGCCCATGCGCTTATGTATAGTTACCCTTTCCAACCAGAAGACAGAGTAGGTCGCTTCGCTCCATCTGGACTTGTCTCCGTCTACCGCCTTGATGAGAGCTTGGCGCACGTCAAAGTGAGGGCGTTCCACAAGACCGTTAGCGTGCTTGTTGTAACCAGAGATGCATATGTGGTGGTACTTCTTGGCAAGGTAGGTTAGCGCTTTGATGATGGGGGCGCCATTGTTGGTAACTATTTCTCTTAGTGCACCCCAGCAGCAGATGATGTCTTCAAACAACCACTTAGTTATAGCATCGGTGTTTTCTCGTTGGAGCATTTTAAATTCTGGCCAGTGTACTAGCAAGCAGCGTCCTTGGATGATGTACTTGTAGCAATCCAATTTGGGCATGTGCATTGTGTTGATGTAGATCTTGCTGAAGAGAGGGGCTGGTGTAGCGACCATTGGCAGAATGAGCAATTGGCGAGTTTGCTGGATCTGGCAGAGGTGGCAAGTCTTTACATACCAAGCAACATCAGCTTGCACGTGAGGCCACCAGAAACGTTCCAGTAGTATGGCGCATGTAGCATATAGTCCTCTGTGGCCTAAGTTGTCATGCATGGCGCGTAAGATCCAAAGTCAGTTGCTAGGCTGCACAACAAGTTTGTGTGCACCATCTTTGTTGCATTGCCAGAGTCGATTGTTGCTAATGAAGAAGTTGGTGGCATGGATGAACATGGCCTACTCGTCGTTGCTAAGATGATCAGATCGCTTAAGTGAGTTCAACCAGTCTTTTATGGTGTCTAGGCATGCGTCGTTGGCTTGAGCCTTAGCGCTCCTGAGTACTGAGTCATAAGCAAGGTCGGTGCTGTTTTCTCTAAGGGGCTTGGGTTCCTCAACTCTTGTGATGGTTGGCAACTTATTAGTAATGTTAGTGGTAAAGAATGTGAGAGGGGTGGTAAAGGGAGTTGGTTGGTAAGGAATGATTGGGTGCAGAAAAGTGTTAACGGATTGGTTGCTACAGAGGAGACGGATAGGGAGCTGTATAAGGTGCATGAACCCATGGAGTTGGTCTACCCAGTCGCTAAAGATGTCGTCATTGTTTCAGTCAGGAGGAGGATCGGTAGGCTGTAAGGGTCGTTGGGAAAGTCCATCAGGTCCGTGGAAGGTGCCTTTGACATGTACTAGCTCAAAATGGAACATGAAGATAGCGACTATCCAGCGGTTCATGCTGGCAGAGGGCTGTATGTCAGGGTTCTGTAGCATACTTTTGATGTACCTAGCATCTACTTCCACAATCAGGTTCTGTACACCAATAAGATACATCCTTAGCGTCTGAAAAGCTTTAAAGAGACCATAGAGTTTCAATTTGGCCTTGCTGTAGCATGATTCCCTGTCGTTTAGCGTGATTGACCCAAAGTGGTTGTAGCGCCTCTGTTTCCAATTGTTGCTAAGGCACTGGCACAAGAAGAAGCTGATAGCAATGCACAAGGTGTCAACTGCCAGTATGACAGGGTTTGGCGACTGGTAGTCAATGGAAACAAGGGGCTGGGCTTCATGTAGCGCCTTCACTAAGTCTTGCTGGGTGGCGGCAACTTGCTCTGGTCCAAATTCAAAGAGGGTGTTAGCGTGTGCGAGTTGGGTAAGATGGTGGGCTTGGTGGGCAAAGTTCTTGATGAAGATACGGAGGACACCAACAGTCCCTAGGAAGGTGTGTACCTCTGAAAGATTATGGCAAACATCCTAGCAATCCAACAGGGCTAAGCACGACTTGTCAGGAACGCAACCGCTAGGCGTGCAGACATGGCCAAAGATCTTGAAGCGCGGGGCACAGAGTACTAGCTTGTGTCCAGAAAATGTACCACTACTGTACTTCATGCGCTGGAGAATGCAGTTAAGTAGCTGGAAAAAGTCCCAGAGCGCTAAGCGGATGCCGGAGTTGTTGGGGTGAGTCGCTGGGAGGCCATCTATGAGTCGCCAATCTTTGAGACCCTTAGCACCTATGTCGTCAATGAAACTTTGTACATATTTGGGAATCTCAGGTTGTAGGATATAGTTAATGTTGTCATGGAAAATAGGTACTGAATTGGTCCCCCCCCCATTGGCAAGGTGACTAGCTGCAAGGCACCAAAGAGTGTCTGAAAAGTGGTGAGGTCACGTGAAGAGGGATGGATGAGTTGCTCATTGTAGCTGATATAGAGGTCAAGAGTGGTGCCACAGATCTGCCCAGCAAAGGACTCAGCAATGTGGTCGGGAAAGGGTGGGACGCCAGAGTGTCGTATTGTGACCCTATTTAGCAGTTCAAGACTGTGAACAATATGGAGGTTACCATTCTTCTTGAGGACACAGAACCAGCAGGAGCAGTAAGCGCTATTGGAGGGCTCGTAGATGCCAGCTTTGATCTTGCTGCATATGATCTGACAGACTTCAGCTTCAAGCCCAGGTGGTATGGGTCGGTTGTGTTCAGTCCAGGGTACATGAGGAATGGTTGGTATGACAACAGGCAGGAAGAAGTCAGTATGGAAGCTACCTTGCTCAGAGTCCTCCTAGGCAAATGCTTCATTCTGTTTGGAAATGAGGTCGGTAAGGACGTTTAATTCAGGAGTGGTGAAGAAGCCAGTATTGTAGTCGCTAACAAACTGTTTCTGGCGCTCCTCAGTAAAGCAATCTGTTGGTTTAAATGGTGGTGGGTTTAGGATCAAGGTGGGCATATTGGCAAGCGGGTCGCCAATGATATTTCGTTTGATTTGAAAGTCTTCGGAGACCATGCTGGTGACAGGTTTGATTTTAAGTGCTATGGGCTTATACTTCTTTTTAACCTGTACACCTTTGCATTTAGTAGCGTTAGCGGCAGCAAAGGTGTAGGCTGTAGGTAATGTAGGCAATGGGTCGCTAGCACTAGCGCTAGCTTTGGAAAGTCCCAGAATGGCAGGCTGGGAAGAATTAGGTAATGTTTCAAGATACATATCAGAGGAGGCAAATTTAGCAAAATGGTCAGCGGTAAGGTACAAGTAGGCAAGAGAGGAGTTGGTAAGCTTTTGATGGTTTGTAGTAGGGGTACTGGAAGGGTACGTATTAGTGCTAGGGTCACAAGAAGGCAAGAGTACTTCAGAGTCGAGATAGGCAGTGGAACAATATTTACAAGGCCACTACGGTGGTCATAGTCCAGTGTAAGCGCTACATCTCTGTGATTGTTGCCAATCACTTCCTTGATGGTGGATGAAAACACAAGTGGGGCTGTCCTGGGTACTGGTTGGTAAATGTTGGTGCTTTGGTGAGCTTCTCTTTTTGGCAACCGGGACCATGCGTTGGATGCCAGAGTTTGGGTTGCTAATTGTTAGGGTGGTTTTGTTGTAAGATAGAGTCTTGACTATGGAGTGCGCTAGTATGTTGAAAGGTTGGCTGAGGAGTATGTTGTAAGCAAGTGAGTGTAGTATGTGGATTTGTAAATAAAACATGAGGTCGCCAATGGTGCACGGCACATTCTTGGCAAGTCTAAGCGACCTGTCTATGGTACCATTAGCGCTTTGCATATTTAGGACTATACCTGGATCATAGATGAGGCCTAAGCTGTTAGCGACTTCTGCCAACATTGGAATGATTTGGGAGCCACTGTCCACAATGGCCTCTATCTCCTAGCAACTGTCAACTGTGAGCATGATTGATCAAATGGCGTGTGAGTCCTGGGCTACTGTCAGTATGGTGGGGTCTTTTTCTGGTGCTAGCAAGCAAATGTAAGGTTCTATGGGTCTATTGAGGTGGCGTTGGCGAGTTGTTGAAGTTTTGTTGGGCGGGAGTGGTATAGCATGTGGGAAAACCAGAGTATGGGTGCAAAGGCGGCGGAGCTGAGGCGGTAGCGTCTGTCATGTGTGTGATGGGTGTAGCGACTGGGTCGGTAATGGCAGGAGTGGCTGGCTGCGCTGGTACATGGACTGGGGCGGCGGCAGTGGGTACAGATGTGTCAGTAAAGGAAGGCACTAAAGGTCGGTAACCGGTCAATGGCTGCTTGGGTTTCTTAATTTCCACGCCGTTGATACTTGCTTCAGAGTTGCCAATTCGCATTCCAGAGTTTCAATATGTGCATTCTTAGTGAGATTTCCATTGTCACTAACTGCGTCCAAGTGCATTACTGTAAGAGCAACGCTTGACGTCTGCGGAACTCCTTCCACAGAGTTGGCAATGCAAGGGGCAAGTGAGAGTCAAGCAAGCGCAGAGGCAGGCAAGAGTCAGGCAAGAGGCAAGCAAAGCTAACAGAGGGTTGGACGGCGCTAGATAAGCTTACAGTCAGTTCAGTGGATAGGCCAGAAGAACACTGCTATTGTTCAGCCTGGGGATATTCTATCCCACAGGCTGCCTATATATACTACATCAGTGGCTGTGCTATTACTAATACTGTTTACTAATTGGGCCCCAGTATGTAAAGGAGTATGATTAACAATAATCAATGCTGAGTATCTGAGCATATGACTCATCAAGGCTGACTACTACAAGACGGAAGAGGAAAGGGTGGGCCAAGCAGCCGGTTGGATCTGCTAGTGATGCAAAATGTAGGGTTTGTTGCACTAATCAGAGGGACTCTAATCAGTGTAGACAACTAAACTTTACTTTCATGAGTTTCGTGGGGCTATGACACAGAAACTAACACTTGTAATGAAGTTGTAATGGTTTTTGTAGTTGTAGTTTATTATTATAATGAACCAAAGCAGTTTACAATATAAATGGTCTCTGAAAAGATACCAAAAAGCGACCCTAATAAAGTCAACTAAATGATAGGCCTAAGTAGTCACACTCCCTGGAGACCCCAAGTCACACAAATGGTTTATATTAACAAAGTTCAAGCTTTGATTTGAGCAAACTTAATTCACACAAATGTAGGCAATAAGCTTTATTAAAGCTGGTCTGAAGTATTTTACTGATTAGCCTAAGTAGTCCACTCCCTGGGGACCCTGAGCTGCACAGGTTTTCCTTAGCTGGGTCCCCCTTTTCCTTGTCCTATTTATACCCCTTTTTCTGTGCACGGACTACACATGATTGGCATGTCCACAGACCTCCTATTGGTCCAGGTGCTGGTTAAGATTGAGCCGGCCAGGGGTCAATTCAATAAAATTTACTGAATTGAAAGTTTTTGCTCCGGCAGCTGGTTTCAGGCTATTTCTGGCCTCCAGCTTCCACGTTTCTATCATCCAGGACCTGCTAAGGGTCCTTCTGTTGGATCTGCACAGTTCTGGGGAGTCCGGAGGTACTCAGGGGGGGCAGGATAGCACTATAATTGAGTGCTGTAGGGTTCTGGGAAAGAAAGTCATGAAGGTTTGATGGTTCTGATGCGCTGATCACAGATCATGATCTGGGATCTTTGATTGATTCCATCAATCCTTAATTTAGACTGATTTCAGTATTCAGATCTTGATCCAAAATTAGATAGTATTAATCTAATCTATTTTGATGGCTGCTGAGTGCTATGCTATTTTCAGCTTTATCTTTGATTGCGGATCTCTCCATGATCAAATCAGCTTCTTTTGGCACAGCCACATCTTGCTTATCATTCCCATCAAGATCTTACTCCGGATCATCAATGATTGATTGATGGAAGTCTTGGCTATTACTATTTCAGCATTACTCAAAGATATGCTTCGATTTATGCACTGTTTGACATCATTTGACCAGTTTTAGACTTGTCAGGAGGTGCGGAACATTATGGTACATACAGCCTACAGTTTTTGGCTGTTTGGTATGTCTGGCTTATGGTTTTCAGCCTTATTTTAGACATACTTTGTATTTTGTCTTGTACCACTTGTAATGCTACATGTTTTATTGTTCCATCACAGCGGGCCGCCGTATCACTAGGAATAGGCATATTGTCAGACTAAGCTCGGAGTAGGGTTGGATGCAGTCCAGAGACTGGTCCCCTGACAATTACCTCTAATACCATTTGCTGCTGTAGCGCTTGTTCTGCATTGGGATTAGCATTGCCGGTAAGAGTTCCAGTTGCCAGGTTACCAGGGTTCTGTTGGTGCCATTCATCCACTGCTCTTGGTAGAAATTGAGCTCGGGATAGTTTGGTATGATGGCGCCAGAGGGGAGTACTACCTTGCCATCAGCAGCCCTGCAAATGTGTCCTTGCTGTATGTAGTTTTCCAATGTGGGGCAGCGACCACGTGTCATAGTGTGGCCAACTTCACCACAAAAGTGACAGAGGTTGTTAGCAGGAGCAATATTACGGGTGGTGGTAAGGCTGGTGGTGATCATGGTCTCAAGGCATGTCATGGTATTAGTGATGGCAGCAGCAATAGCGGTATCCAAGTCTTCCTTCTTGACGTAGCGGTCAGGTGTTGGTTGAGTTGGTAATGGGGCAATAGAGGTGGCAGCGACCGGAATCATGCCAGGAGTTGGGGCAGAACAAGAGGTGCTCACGCCAGTGTCCGTGCCTTTCAACATCCATTTGCTTGCCTCAAAGACGTTGTCCACATTATAGGGTTCCTCAGGGTGGTGGTTGGGCTGTAAGATTTCCAAATGCCTAGCAATTTGTGCTCATAGCAACGTGGGAATACCTTGCTGGAATAAGCAACGTTCCTCATTGCAGTAGAGCTTGCTGTTTTGCAATAACCACCTAGCGACCCTCTGGAAGTCCCTATAGTAAGTAGAGAGGGTGCCAAGCATGTAAATACTGTTGTCAAATGTTTTCTGTACTAGTTTTTGAAGTTCTGTTACTGTGTACCTGGTAGATTCCTCAGTGCCTGGGTAGAGTTGGATGACTGCTGCTTTCCATTCCTTGTAAGTTGCTAAGGCCAGGGGTCCGATTGGTTGGTCGCCAGGGACAGATACCAGGGCGCTAAATTCCCTAAGGCCAGTCCAAGTTTCTGCCATGTCATATGATACATACCATGCCATGTATTCCTTCATTTGCGTGTGGTCGGTAATACCACAGGTGCAAAAGAGATATTCTAGTTCCTTGAAGTACTGTGTGAGTTCCCGTGGTTTAGTTTCATCCCATTTTGGGGCCAAGAAGTGATTGCAAGGCGGCATGCGCTGCGGGACAGCTGCCTCCATGGTAGTTGGTGAGCATGTGGTCGGTAACAAGAGGGTTGGTAAGTGTACTGGTGATGGTGGTGGTGTGGGTGTTGGTGTTCTTGATAACAGGGATAGTGGTGAAAAGGGTAAGCTTGGTGACCCTTGTGCTAAATTGGCAAAAAGTGTCTGATGTCCGGGAATGGTTGGTTTGAAGTCAAGTTGTCAGGGAAAGAGGTCGCTAATGTAATCAATTGTAAGGTTTGCTGAGGCGTTGGCTAGTTCCTGTGCTAGAGTACAATGCGATAAAGCTCCAGGTAACTGTGGCGTAGAAGGCAATTGGTGTAAAGAGTCAAAGGCACCAGCCGACTGGCTGAGAAGGCAGCACTGGCGCTAAAAACGGGTTCATGGCAGAATTCTGCCTTAAAGTCCCTCACGGTGGGCTCCAATTTGATGACGCCCAAAAGTCTAAGCACTGTTTTGGTAGATGGTAAACTTAGCACCTCACGAATGAGTAGCGTTGGGCAGTTGCTAGTGTTTGAGAGAGTCCCAGGCAGGGTTCCAGAAGCCTAGTCTTTTTAGTAGCGCTAGGGGGCTAGAAGTTGGCAAGGACTCTAGCGACGTAAACGTTGGCAACGATGTGCCCGTATGGCACCGTAAGGCAAAAGTCGGTAGTCAAAGTTGGCGAGGTGAAGTTGGCAAGACTAATTCACTTAGCAACTCTGAAGACTTAGAATGCGCTGAAATGTGATCTGAACTGTGGGGCGTACAATTCAATGCTGGCTAAGACAAAATATGCACAGTATTTATAGGCGCTAGGCCGCCATGGTAATTAAACTAAAAGGTCGCTAATTAATCAATCAAAATGGAGACAAGTGTGAGGGCACGTGAAAGTTGCTAAGCAACGTTGTCTGTCAAGTCGGCAAGCTTTAACTATGAAAGAGGCCAAATGCATGGGGGCCATTGCTAAGGCCTGAAAACCTCTCATGGGCCTGTCTTGCATAGGTTGCTAAGCATTGGATCAACTGTAAGTGTTGCTAATATCTGAAACCATCATGTGGACCTGTCTTGCATAAGTCGCTAAGCGTTGCTAAAGTAATCTGATGTCAGATCTTTGAGAAGCACTGGATTTTGATAGGCATTGCTAAAGGCTCTGGCATTGGTTATCACTGATCGAGGACCTGAAGGAGGCCGGGCTGGAGTCAGGTGAGTAGCAGGTGATTGCCAAGTCATGTGGTTGCTAAGTCCCGTGATCCTGCGTGTTGCATCCTGTAGCCTGAGTTCAATCCCTGCTGGCTGCAAAATATAAGTTGCTAAAAATAGCACTAGTGTGCTGAGCTCAGCCAGAGTCTTATCACCGGTGGTTCCTGTACCTTGTCAACTTTGATTTTACACTGCACCACAAGCCCAGTTGAAGCATGGGGAAGCCCAATGCCCTTTCTCACCACACCGGCCATGGCTCCAGCACAGGAGACAACAACAACATCACTCTCCTGTGCCTGGAACTATTTGCCATTTGTGTGCTTGAAGGGGTGGTGGTTCAGGGAGACAAGGTCAACATATTCTGAAACATTTGCCAAGGTAACCGGAAGGGAATGCAGGAGGACTTGGTTGCAAAGGCCGCATTGGCACTATGCTCGGGATGCCCCTCAGGTGCAAAATTCATATGCACTGACTAGTGGGGCCTGCAGGATGGACTCCTCACCTTCCAGGGACGCATCTACATGCCAAACAACCCAGAGCTCTAGAGGCACATTGTTGAACAGCATTACAACTCCCATGTTGCCAGACACCCCGGCTGCTGGAAGACATTGGAGCTGGTCTCTCAGAACTATTGGTGGCTGCAGATGTCATGCTACATAGGGATGTACACTAGCACCTGTGACCTTTGTGTAATGGAAGTTATGGTTTTGGTAGCTTAATGTTCAGACTCCACTGAATCAGACCAGTCTTGGTCTATTGACAATGTAGTACTAAACAAAAATAAGCTGATTAGATCAGCTGTAAGTTACATATGTATATGTACATGTAAATAATATTAATATTAATAAAATAATAATAACAATGAGGCAACACAGCAATGGTCATGCCATCAGTAAGTTGGAGATGGGAGCAATTGGCGAGCTCTCTGCCACCCAGAAAAAGTTGGCCATCTTATTGTCCATGTTGTAGTCAAGGAGCTTGTCCTCAGTGGCTGGCATGGGCTGAGTCCCCAAGGGTTCTGCTTGAGGTGGAGAATCCTTATAGTCCCAGAGTAGCAACAACATCAACAACTGGTTGACATATGGGTCACCTAGAGCTACTTCCAGGCCACTGAGTAGTACCACCTCAACCATGTAATTGCGCATCCATAGATCATGCACATGGGGATCTTACCCAATGCTCAGATACATTCTGTTGTGGAATGCATTGCAGTAGACATAGTGGTTGTCCCGCTGCTGCAGCATCAACCAATATTGGTCTCTGTTGGTGGTGTTGCGCCACCCATCCAACTCTGCAATTGATGGAGGAGTTCCCATTGTGTCAAGGTTGTAAGGGCGACCTCCGGAGGTTGCGGCTAAGTCACACAACTGGCAGAGGGAAATCCGAAGTGTATTAGAGACAGTACATATTACAGGGAAGTAACTAATCACCTGGCAGAGGGAAATCCAAAGAGAACAAGTCTAAGGATTCCTCTGCCACGGCGTGGCGCATCAGTGCAGGGGCGGGGGCGTGAGAACGACTGTACAACATTTCGGAGAAGTCCGACGACTGCAAGGGAACGTCCCGGAGACCTCCGGGGTGGCCCGAAAAGGAAATGGCCGGAAAAGGAAGTCCGGAGGGTCCCGAAGATCTCCGGGATGGCCGGAAAAGGAAGTCCCCTGACAAAGGTGGTGTCAAGCATTGTCCACAGCTGCTGCCTCAAGCTGTAGCCAGTGGTTGGCAAAGAAGATATGGGTCAAATAAGTGACTCTGTATATGTACGCGTGGTCAACCCAGCTGACTGGGACATGGTTGTGAATGAGGACATGTAACACATCCACTGGGGTGAATAGTGAGGCAGACTCCTTGGAGATGTCAACCTAACGTGTCTCCATGTTAGTGTCTTCAGAGGATAAGGGCTCAAATGTTTGCCAAGTGACCTCCTCACACTCCACAATGGCCTTGCAGTAAAGTCCTGGCTGTGCAGATAATGGACCATTGTCTTTGACAGTTGGCTAGAGCACAGCACCCATGCCATGACAAAGCCAAAGAGGCTATGCCAGTGGATGCGCATGGCATGGTCAATTACTAGTCTAGTCTATACATTGGGTGTTCCAGGACACCCATACAGTAGGGCGTACAAGCCCAAGTAATTCAAAGCAAATGGTTGCTTTGTGTTGGGGGTATTCATGCCCATGAAGGCAATCCTACCTGTATCCTTGCAGCAATAGAACCACAAAGGCACAATGAGTTGTGGGACAGCTTCCTGCTCTTCTGTGCTAGCAAATGGTGCCATAATGGTGGCATACTGGGAATGATCCAGTAGCAGGGACGGGGTTCTGTCCTGGTGATATGGCAGGCATAAAGCAGGGACTCACTGCACCAGGCCAACAGCTGAGACTAACAAAAAGGCTCATGGGTTGCCATAATACAAGAGGGAAGGAAAGAGATTGAACACAATTAACCAAGGGATCTTAGCTAGATCTTGGCTAGATTGGAACCAAATAGAAGTGGGGATTGGGATCAATTAGGTCAAGCAGGCTTGAGGATTATGTCATATCTGTGAGGCTCTGGAAAGATTATTTCAAAGCAACAATAATATTCGGAGTAAGGTAAAAATTTTAATACAACAAGCATAAAAACTGAGACAAGCGGCTAATCAATGAGGTAACAAGCTATAATTAGCACAGAGATAGCTGTACCTGCCAAAAGAAGACATAACTCCAAGAGAAAAGAATTAGGCAGAAGTAGGAGTTAGATTAACCAGAAAATAAAGGAACCAGGCAGGAAAAAGCGCACATGGAGACATGATTAGCTGGTCTGTGCGCAGGCTGAAGAGTATAAAAGAAGGAGGAACCATAGAAATAAGCAGGAAATCATCAGATTAGACTCCGGATTCCCAGTGAGCGGATTCCTTAGGTCAACTCTTTTGAGAACACCTCTAAGACTTTGGACACATTGTAACAGAGCACTGCCTACTATTATAAAATATAAATCTTTAACACAATTCAATAAACATTCTAAAAGTACAGAAGTAACTGTAAATTAAGTTAGTAAGCCCCCAGAACATTGAAGTGTACCAACATGCACATCACCAGGCTGTGGAGTGGCAGTTAAGTGCTACCAGTTTGAACTCATTGAGCAGGAGGTACCTGGTCTGGCACTCCTGCAATGGGGTGAATGGATTGTTCACCAGGGTATGGAGCCTTTGCAGCTTCTGAGGATTAGTGGGGAATCTCCTAGGGGCCACCTTGTACACTTTGGTATGAGAGACCTGGGCAACGTTGCCCAACTTGGAGGCCTCATGGACCAGAGCAGCATGGGCATCCATTCCAACAAAAATTCTATTGGTCATTCTGGACCAATAAAAGTGGGGTGCCAGGCCTGCTCCAAAGAACAAGTTCTGATGCTTGACCATCTTGTCCTTATAAATGAGAATACCAATAGCATCAGGAATTCTTCTGCTCAATTCTTCAAGGCACGCAGCCTTCATTTGGTTCCAGTGCTTCTGCCAGCAGTCCATCTTATCCTGCTGGCCCTGGTAGCACTGCATGTGTGCATGTTGCTGCACTGCTGTTTCACCTGGCATAGGTAACTCCATGCGAGACACTTCAGGCTCATCGTAGGAGTTGGCGTCGAATGGAGGTGAGGGCAATCTCCCTCGCAAGGTATCATCATTACATGGGTCCATTGCCCACACTCTGCATGGCAGCACTGGCAGAGGTCCCCCCACAAGTGCTGCAGGTAGAAATGGGAGAGTACTCTGTAGTGCACCTTTTGGCATGTCTGCAGCAAAAGTTATGACTTGGACCTGTCAGTCGTCCTTTTGCTTACCCTGGCAAGCATGCCGGGGCACTATAAGCCTAGCCTCTTTGAGGGGAGCTCCTCCCCTGACTGATCCCTGCTCCTCAGGGTGCATGGTTGAAACCACAGAATCAGGTTGCAATGATGCAACCTCGGATGCACTTGAGGCTAGGCACTCAAGCAGCTGAGGGCTGGCTGGGGCAACAACATTGTCATAGGGCACAATGTCTCACTCCCCTGGCCAGACATGGGTATGCTTGATGTTGTTGAGTGAAAGGGCATGTTTGCCACTCCTTGCCAATGCACCTTCCTACTAGAGTTGCTATCCTAACTCAGTAGAGAAGCTTGCTGCTTATGCATGGCAGAAATGGCAAGGAGGTCTATGGTGCGCTGTGCATGCACATGCTCTAAATCATCAATCATTTGATTGATGAGGAGTACTGCCTCTGCATCGTGGAGGAATGATGCATTGGCAGGTACATTGTTCCCATTGTTCTCCAGATGCTGCAATAAGTTGGCCAGAATCAAGTTCTGGCCATGGGTGGACTCAATTGTCCTCCCTTTTCCTTTGTTTTGACGCATGCGTGACTTGCTCTGTCTTACCTCATCATCATCTGATAGTGGCATTTCCAACTGCTGTCTCAGCAAGAGGCATGCAAGCCTCTCTGACAGCTCTACTGTCAATTCACTTGTTTTTTGCTGCTTAGCAGCATCATCCTGTGCTGGCACTGCCAGTGGAGAGGGGGCATTCTTGGCCCCGAGAGTCAGCGCCACCAATACGGCTGGTTGCTGGAGCATTGCATCCTAGGCTCCCATCCATGTTGGGTAATAGATCATCCCTGGTGGTGCCATGGATGGGTACACCATCAAGGCCGCATAAGAAGGCAGGGGCAGAAGCCCCATCATTCCACGCCCCATCTCTGAGGGTTGCCTCCAGGTGTGTGACAGTGTTCCAAGAACCATCTCTGAGGTTTGCCCCCAGTGTAATGCCTCTTGTGAGCCAACTTGGCCTCCATACTGTACCATCTGGGGCTGGCCCTCAGGTCCTTACCTGCTGAGGTGGGAATCCACCTCCTAGGGACAGCTGCGTTGGATAGCCACCTTCCACTGCCTGTGGGGGGTATATGATGGCTGCTGCCTGATGCTGCAGCAGGTACTCCACCACCATATACTGTTGTTGTGAGTAACCCACATTTTGCGCTGATTGGCCCCATTGAGGGGCCTTTTGATACTGATTTTGTGGGGTTGCCCCCAGCCCTCCCCCTTCTGTTGTCGGTATTGATGCAAAATGTAGGGTTTGTTGAACTAATCAGAGGGACTCCAATTAGTGTAGACAACTAAACTTTACTTTCATGAGTTTTGTGGGGCTATGACACAGAAACTAACACTTGTAATGAAGTTGTAATGGTTTTTGTAGTTTTATTTTATTATTATAATAAACCAAAGCAGTTCACAATATAAATAGTCTCTGAAAAGATACCAAAAAGCGACCCTAGTAAAGTCAACTAAATAATAGGCCTAAGCAGTCACACTCCCTGGAGACTCTGAGCCACACAAATGGTTTATTCAATAGATTAACAAAGTTATGCTTGGTTTGAGCAAACTTAGTTCAAACAAATATGGGCAATAAACTTGATTAAAGCTGGTCTGAAGTACTCTAACTGGTTAGCCTAAGTAGTCCACTCCTTGGGGACCCTGAGCTGCACAGGTATTTCTTTGGCTAGGTCCCCCTTTTCTTCCCCTATTTATATCTCTTTGAATGTGCACGGACCATGCATAATTTGCGTGTCAGTGGGCTTCTTATTGGTCTGGGTATAGGCTAAAGTTTGAGCCATCCAGGTGCCAATTCAATAAAATGTATTGAATTGTAAAAATTGCTCTGGCTGCCTGTTTCAGGCTTGTTCCGGCCTCCGGTTCCATCATTTTGGTGTCTGAGACCTGCGGAGGGTCCTTCCATTGTATCCACACAGTTCTGAGGTGTCTGGTGGTACCTAGGAAGGCAGGATAGCACCATTATAGGCCTTGGTAGGGCTCCAAGAAGGAAAAGTCACAAAGATTTGATGGAATTGATGGAGTTGATCTCAGATTGTGATCTGGAATCTTTGATTGATTCCATCAATTCTTAATTTAGACTGATTTCATTATTCAGATCTTGATCCAAGATTAGATAGCTATTCCAGGATGTTTGTCCTCATTGTTGTCATTGATAATGAAAGGAGTACCTGATGATGTGGTTGTGGATGTCCTCAATTGACGTCTTATAGGCCTTGGTAGGCTCTGGAAAGGAAAAGTCACAAAGGTTTAATGGAATTGATGGGGTTGATCTTGGATCGTGATCTAGGATCTTTGATTGATTCCATCAATCCATTTAGACTGATTTTGTTATTCAGATCTTGATCTGAGATTAAATAGCTTAAATCTATTCTATTTTGATGGCTGCTAAGTGCCATGCTATTTTCAGCTTGATCTTTGATTTCAGATCTTTCCATGATCAAATCAGCTTCTTTAACACAGCCACATCTTGCTTATCATTCCCATCAAGATCTAACTCTGAATCATCAATGATTGATTTCATCCATTACTTGAAGATATGCCTCTAACTCAACCATCCAAGCATTGTTTGACATGATTTAGCCAGTTTTAGGCTCATCGGGAGGCATGGAATGTTATGGTACATATAGCCTACAGGTTTTGGCTAATGATCATGTCTAGCTTATGGTTTTCAGCTTATTTTAGACATGTTTTAAGTTTCTTTGTTTTCCTTGTACCATTCCAGGAATACAATTATATTTCCTATGTTTCTGCCATGGTGGGCCGCCGTATCAATATGCCTGACAACACATAGGAGTAGGCAAACTGATGCTCCTGCTCTTCCTGCTGCTGCTGCTGCTTATGCTGATTACTCTGGTCCATGAGTGTACTGTCCATGGTGGTGAAAAAAAAATTCAAGATGCAAGTCTCAGCCACTTGCTAACCAACCTAGCACAGCCATAATTGGTTCCCTGATTGATCAGCGCTGACTTGGATGCTTAGCCCCATTGAGCTCTAGGTAGTAGTCCAGCACTGCAAGCTTGTCACAGTGGGCATAGGGCTCCCATGTCATGTTCCCCAGGGACCACTGCACCTCAAACTTGAGCATACCTTGCTCAGTCCATTGGTGTCCAATGCTACTCTCAACAAACCATTTGTTGTTGTCCCTGGCACCAAAATCATAGGGCCCTGGCATTGCCCTATTTGGAAAAAATACGTCATCCAATGCCACATACGGTTGCAACAGCAACACATGAAATTTTGGAACAATACACTGTTTCTAGAGCACCATTGGCAGCTCCAACACATAGTTGGACGTGCATGGTTCCATGCTCAGGACACAATATAGTCCAACTCACTTTGGACAGAGCTTGCTCGCCCATCCCTTGGGTAGTCTCAGGTTACATGTTGACAGATAAACCAATGCTCCAGTAGTTATTAATGGGTCATCCCATCAATGCACATTCAATGCACATTGTGCACAATAGGTTGCCACCACGTCAAAGGCCCAATCATACTCAGGCAATGGGATTGGTTGATCTCATCACAATCTTGTGTCCGAGATGTCCGAGGCTACTACTGCCTCTTTACTGTTTGTCAAGTTCTCAATCTTGACTTGCAATGTGGTAGGTGTAAGGGCGACCTCTGGAGGCTATGGCTCAGTCACACAGCTGGCAGAGGGAAATCCAAAGTATATATACAGTGGCTCAAAAAACTGTCCCAATGTTTCATACTTTTTGAAAGATGACATTAGCATGAAGGATTGGAAGGACCCAAAGATCTAATTAAATGAGGTAAAATACTTTGGCATCATGACTACAGATCAAACCTGGGATTATGTAATTTGAATCAAAACTGATGGAGTAGTGGCCATTTGAAAATATTCACTCATTGGGACAGTTTTTTGAGCATCTTTAACTCTGCAGGTTTATCCCTATTTTAGTCAGAAATAAAGAGTAAGTTGCATGGGGGAATATAAATAAAGTCATGTGACTATGTTTGGACATATTTTGAAGTGGTTCAAGTTGGTTGAACCACATCTTGACCTTCAACCACCATCATGAAAGTGATTCCTTCTGCAAAGTGCTCTACTGTTGCTTCTCTCCTTGCTCAAGGGTATTCCCTGCATCAAATTGAGGCTCAAACTGGTCTAGGGAGGTCTACTATTAGGGGGATTGGTAGAGAGTTGGAGGTGGACAAGGAAAACCATCCTGGAGGTCATCCTGCCAAGCTTACTCCATGTGATAAATAGGCGACAAATCTCAACTGGGAGACTTGATACAGCCATCTAGGCCACTGATTTTATCAACAACATCATTTCCAACCCTGTCTGTCCTCAGACTATCAGGAATGCACTGAAGGAGGAGGGGTATCAGTCTGCTACAAAGAGGAAAGTTCCTACAGTGGCTCAAAAAACTGTTCCAATGTTTCATACATTTTGAAAGATGACATTAGCATGAAAGATTGGAAGTACCTAAAAATCTGATTAAATCAGGTAAAATACTATGGCATTGTGGCTACAGATCAGACCTAGTATTATGTAATTGGAATCAAAACTGATGGAGTAGTGGCCATTTTAAAATATTCATACTGAACAACTACACCTACTGTGAAGCATGGAGGAGGGAATAATCTCATAGTATGGGGCTGCATGGGTTGGAATAGAGTAAAAAAGCTGGTGGAGGTAGTGGGAATCATGAATGCTGAGCAGTACTGTGAAATTTTAGATGATGGAGCAAAGGAGAGCTTTGACAAGTTGGAGATAGAGGTGGGTGCCTGCTACTTTCAACAGGACAATAACCCCAAACACACCTCCAAAAGGGCTGAAAAGTGGTTTGAGGACAACAACTTTGATGTTCTCTGGTGGCCAGCCCAATCCCCTGATCTCAATCCTATTGAACACCTCTAGGAGTACCTCAAAGAGCAGCTTAGACAGTATGAAACACCTCATGGTGTGCATGAATTGTGGGAGAGGGTTGCAAAGGAGTGGGATGAAATACCACCGGAGGTATGCCAAAGACTGATGGAAAGCGTGTCTAGAAGGATTCAAGCAGTTATCAAGGCAAATGGAGGACATACAAAGTATTAAATACTAAAATTAGAGATGCTCAAAAAACTGTCCCAATGAGTGAATATCTTAAAATAGCCATTATTCCATCAGTTCTGGTCCTAATTACATAATCCTAAGTTCGATCTGTAGCCACAATGCCATAGTATTTTACCTGATTTAATCAGAATTTTAGGTACTTCCAATCCTTCATGCTAATGTCATCTTTCAAAATGTATGAAACATTGGAACAGTTTTTTGAGCCACTGTAGGTAATACAACCATAACTACTCACCTGGCAGAGGAAAATCCAAAGAGAACAAGTTTAGGGATCCTCTATGCCAGGAGTGAGGCTTCCAAGGCTCCAGAAGCATGGGAAGTAACTATATAGCATGACAAAAGCCACAATAAAATTTAT
>QLOM01001468.1:2588-14186 GCA_003313785.1 Termitomyces sp. MG148 | reverse complement strand
CTTCATTGTACTCAATGAAGACTAACTTTTTGATGAGGCCTTTGCAGGCATCCACCGCCCCCATTTTTTCCATGATTGTGGGCTTGTATTTGCCTCTATACATTTGTGCCCATAGCCTAGGGCCCTTGATCTCTTCCCATTTGCTCAGTGTGTTCTGTGCTATGTTGAAGATCAGGGCGGCTGCTAAGTGTATCATTGGCCAACCTCCTTCGGGGGTGGCCATTCTCTTAAGGCTCTTGCTGTTTATGTTGTGACAAATTTGGACGACGTTTTGATCCACTGGTCTGGGAGATCACCGTGGTCCTCTTCTTCCTGTGGTTGTTCCTCCTCTATTGCTTGGGTGGGTGTATTTGTGACTCTCATTGGGCTCCTGCCTCTAGGTTCAGGGGTGTTGTGGCTCCCATTTCAGTTGCATCCTGAGTCATGGAGTAGGTTTTGACCTGGGTCTGGTACATGGGGGGTAAGTCCCTGTGTTCACAGGTCTCCATACAATGGGTGGCATTAGTCTCATTTGCTCGGGGACTTTTTGCTCCACATTCATGCCCTCAATCCCATTATGGACCCGTCTCCTCCAGGGTATACTCCAATATGCTCGCCATCTTCAGAGGTTTCAACATCAGCATCAGGATGATGAAATAGATATGGATTCCTTGTCATCCAGGCTGGCTTGACGATTTGACCTTGGCGCCATGGCAAATTTACCAAGAGAACAAATTGTATTTGCAATCATTACAATTTTTAATTATTATATTATTATATTATTACTTGTTGAGTGACGACCCATTCGATTCATACGTCATACCTCCGCTTATGCAATATTTTCTTTTATTTCCCTTTTTAGGTTACTTCTCTCTTTTTCTCTGCTGGCCCAGGTGGCCTCGACAATCGGTATTTGCTAGTCTTTGCCGTAAACCTTATTTTATTTTTATTCACATATTTTGGGTACACAGAAGGCCACCCTCAGTCATACTACACTATCTCGTGTGACTGAGGGTGAGTCAAATTACTTACTCTTACTTACTGCTCACTAAAACACAACCTGTAGACTAAATAACTGTATTCGTCTACAGGTAATCTCAGTTGTACTACTCTATCTCGTGTGACTGAGGACTAAATAACTGTATTCGTCTACATTACTCATTCAACTGCTTGTGCTGGTTCGTGCAAACAACCCAGAAAACAACTGGAGAACAGACCGGAAAATCTGCAGAAACAGCTCCAGAGCTGTTTCTGAAAAACAGGTACCGTTTTTCGAAATCGGGTTTTTCGGATGCATCCGAACTCCGAAAAAATTGTTAGAATCCTGACTTCTGGTACCTAATGAAATACAGACACCGTTAGTGTCAATCCTCAGTCCGTATACAAACGACTATATTTTCTGTACCTAATGAAATACAGACACTGTTAGTGTCAATCTATCGGTACAGTTAATGTCCATTTGTAGATATAAGTATGGTAAAGAAACTCACCCTCAGTCCATATACAAACGACTGAGGGTGCTCATCTTGCTAGCTGGTACATATATAATCGTATGGTCCTTTGTTCGCATTGTAATAATGGCGTGATATTAGCAAGGGTAGTGAGTGTGATATCAGCAAGGGTAGGATGTGATGTGTGTGATATCAGCAAGGGTAGGATGTGATGTGTGTGACGTAGTGGCACGCTCACGGTGTGTACTGGCCCCATATTTCAACACTCCTCCTCACCGTGATACGTGCTCCTCCTCGCGCAGAACCCTAGTGCAGACCCATGATACCTCGGAGTCTAGTGAATTGTGGAGTTGGCAGTGCCTTAGTGAATATGTCGGCGATGTTGTCTTTGGTGTTAATATAACGCATCGTGATCTCGTTAGAGGCAACTCGTTCTCGCAGGAAATGATACTTAATATCCACATGTTTGACTCATGAATGGAGAAGGGGGTCTTCCAATAGGTTGATCGCGGAATTGTTATTGCATAGTATAGTGGTGGCTCCTTCTACATTTCGGCCGAGTGCGGTCATCACCATTCTCAACCACACACATTCTTGTGCGGCCTCGAACGCTGCCATGTATTCAGCTTTGCAAGATGAGGCAGCTACTGTGCGTTGTTTCCGTGTGCACCAAGATATGGGTCCTGATCCAAGAGACCATGCATATCCCCCAACGCTCCGTCTGGTGTCCAAACAATTCGCCCAGTCTGAGTCCGTGAAGCCTACTAGATTGATTGGTGTGTCACCGCCTAGTCGAAGACGCAAGTCCTTTGTGCCCTTCAAGTATCGCACTACTCGTATTGCGGCATGCCAGTGAATACTGGTATAACAGTCGAGATACTGTGTCAATTGTTGCACAGCATATTGGATATCAGGTCGTGTTGAAATCGCCAACCAAAGTAATCCGCCTACAAGGTTTTGATAAGGTATTCATGCCAGTTTGGTGAGCTCCTTGCTGCTGCATTGTGACCTATCTGCGCGTCTCAATTTGAGCCCCGGTTCCATAGGTACTGACAGTGGTGATGCATCCATTTGGCCGTACTGTGAGATTAAGCAGTTAATAAGAACAGTCTGCAAGAGGAAGACCTGTTTTGTATCTCGATTCCATTCCACTGCCATGCCTACTATGTGGCAAGGCACTCCAAGATCTGAAATGGTCCATCTCTCCTTCAATTGCTGTTTGAAGAACTCGTTTGCCTTCTTAGTGCTTGCAATGGCCAGAAAATTGTCCACATGTATCCCCGTAATCACTGTCCCCTCATCAGTCTGTCTGTGATATAAACATGCCTCACATTTGAGTCAATTGAACTCCATCTTCCTCATCTCCTCGTCTAATGTCTTATTCCAAATTCAACCAGCCTGCTTCATTCCGTAAATAGGCCTCAACAGTTTACATACCCAAGACTCCTTTCCTGCTTCCTCAAATCCTTTTGGTTGTTGCATATATATTTGTTCATCTTCGGGTAGTACTCCATTGAGGAATGCTGTTTTGACATCAACCTGGGTGGCGTCCCATCCCAAAGTCGCTGCCATGTGTAACAGAATTCGCCAAGATTCCGCGCATGCTGTTGGTGAGGTTGTCTTATCATAATCACGGCCCTGTATCATTGTGTAACCCTGGAGAACATGTCGAGTTTTCAATCGTGTGATGTTTCCTCGCTCATCTTGTTTGATAGTGAATACAGGTCGGCCTCTGAATATTTTCTGTCCATGTGGAATCTTCTCATGTGAACCAGCTCCCACACGCCCATGTCTTTCAAGGAATTAATTTCGTCCTGGTAAGATGCCTTCCACTGAAGCCAGTCAGTGGATTTCTGAGCTTCCTCCAGTGTCTTCGGTGTGTCAGGATCTGATCTTGGATCGTCATCAGGTATGCCTTCGATCGCATTGAGTACTGCCATTATCTGATCAGGTTCCCCTGCACCCACATCTTTGTCATTCTGTTGGTCCACTGAAGGTTGGCGCAGGCCTTCTAACATCCTTCGTCGCTCAGCTCTGGCCTCTTTTACCCTCTCACCCAATTCCTTTGACTCTTTCGTTGCTCTCTCAACTCGAGTTTCCTGTCCATTGTCAGGTGCGACTTTTGATGTAGGAATTGGTATACGAGTGGATCGGCGTGGTTGTGTCAAGTTCTGTTGGGCTGGCTCAGGTACAACGACTTCTTTGGTTTTGATGGGATCACTCTCAGTAGGAGCAACAGGCATACGTACTGGCTCGTCATTGTCGATCTGCAGACTTGGGCTTTGGGTCGAACCTTTTTGGATGGCGCTGATTGTAGGGATATCTGAAGTGGGTGACGCATGTGAATCTTGCAGGTTTGAGGAAAATGTATGGGCTTGGTTGTGACTTTCGATAAATCTGACATGGTATGAACTGTATACTCTGCCGGTAGACCTGTCAAAACAGCGATAGGCTTTTGAATTTATGTCATATCCTATCAAGACACATTCGATGGAACGTTCATGGACTTTTGGGTTATGTTTGTTGAAGATCAAAATGAAGACACGACATCCGATCTCTCTAATGCGTGAGTAGTCTGGTCTCCTTTTGAACCATAACTCGTCCGGCGTGACGTTCCTGGTTTTGGATGTCTTGGTCATGCCATGAAGATAGGCTGCCGTCAAGTAAAACTTGTCCCATAGATAAGTGGGACATTTTGCCGCAATTTGCATTGATCTAGCCTTTCCGTTTAGTGTTCGGTGCATTCGTTCCACACGTCCCATATGTGCTCATGTGTACGGCGCTCCCACTTCCAGAAGAATACCTTTCGATTTGTACCATTCCTTGTGCCTCTTGCCATTCAGCTCACCGTCGCGACCAGTTCGTAATGTTTTCAATTTCTCTCCTGTCTCATTTTCGCGAGCTAATATCCATGCTTTTAGTTCCTCAAACGCGTTGTCCTTCCCTTTTAAAGGGATCGACCAGGGTTTATCAGAATAATCGTTGATTATATTCATGATATAACAATTTCCGGTACGTGAGGTAATTGCTGCCTGTCCCGTGAGGTCTACCCACACTTTCTCAAGTCTCCTCACAGCTTTATGCCCATTTCCTTCCTCCCTTGCTCTCGGTACTGGCGTTCGAGCCTGTTTACCAAGTATGCAATGGTCACACATGGGAGGTTTTGACGGAAAGGATTTAGGCATACCTTCGATCATTCCTGCACGCGCCATTTGCATAATGGCCTGATAGTTCGCGTGCCCTAGCCGATTATGCCAGGTTGTGACATTGGGAACATCATGTATAGTGAATGCTTGATCAAGGTGCAGATTTAGAGCATAAAGGTCTCGCTTAGTGGAAAGGGTTCTGGTTGCTATGATTGCTCCGGTGGACTTCCTCTGGAGAGTTGTGCCAGTATCATCGAAGGTGGTGACTATGCCAGCACACTTGGCAAGCTTGCTGATTGATAAGAGTTGGACGGTGGATTTCGGGACGTGGAGAGTGTTTACGATTTCAATGTGCGTTCCCTTTTCTGTGCATAATCGAATGTTGCCTATGCCTACAGCATGTATCGCTGCACCTCCAACTCCACGGATTGGACGTTCAGGGATTGGTGTGAGGGTGACAAAATCAGATGAGTTGGGGGAGATATGAATCGTCGCTCCAGAATCGAGATAAAACAGTGAGGTTTCAAAGATTGTTGTTGAGCTAGATAGAGTAATCTCGTTGTTCTGATCGCACTTGAATTGGACCCTACTCTCCTCCTCAAGTGCGATTAAGGTATCAAACTCCATTGCTTCCACATCCTCAATCATCACGGCACTGGGGAGTGCATCGGAGGCAAGTCCTGCAAACTCAGGCTTAGCTGTGATCGATCTAGCTCCCCCTTGCGCAGAGATATACGCCGCAATAGTATCAGAGTCCCCTTCAACCGTAAAAGCCGATCCTCCGGATGGTGTGATGGTCAGTCGAGAGGTCTTCTTCTTATCTTTTGACTTCTGCTGGGTACCGAAGCGAGCGATACGAGCCGTCCGTGACTCTTCAATAGTCTTTCCTTCCATCCCTCCGCCCTCGAGTATGCACCAGGGGAGGGTGTGGTCTACAAAGTTCGTGCGTCCACGAGACTTGCAGCCAGTACAAACAAGCTTCTCGTATTTTGATGATTTCACAGTGAAGGCCGTCAGTGGGAATGTTAGTCGCCTTATCCGCATCAATTAACGTTTGTTCCCCCTCGAGGAAGCGTCGTATCTCAGTTGGACCGTACTTCGCAGTATCACCGGTAGACGTGAGGTCGCGGGATATGATCAATCTAATGTGGGCGTAAGATTTGTCGGACAAGGATGACAGAATCGCGATCGCCTGAATTAATTCCTTCGTGACATCACCAGCTTCAAAAGCCTGGTCTATCTTCCCGATAATCTCATCCGCCGTCTTCGTCAATGATTGTGTCGGAGAACACTTCATTGTGAGCGCCTCCTGAAGCAGTCGCACTTGTTGTACAGGAACAGCCCCACCGTGATGGTCTTTCAAGTATGCCCACAATGCAACGGGATCCCACTCATCTGCGCATAACTTCTGTTCGGTCGTCGATAGTGCCCGCTTAATAAACGAGCAAGTAAGGCGATTGTTACTTATCCATGCGCGGTGTGCCCGAGGTTGATAAATCTCGTGTGGAGCCGGGGGTTGATTGAAGACGTACTCCCACAGCTGTGCCATGGAGAGTTCGAGAGTCATGTTATATGACCACTCGCCCCACTTTCCATCGTCTTTATCGAGGATATGACCCGACCAGACAGCGGATACCTTGCCAACAGGCAGAATAATAGGATTGGCCGAGTTATCGACCTTCCTCATTTCCACTATCTCGTTCGGATCCATCTGAGGCGGGGACGGCGTGTCAGGAGATGTTTTGGAGGATTTAGCAGTAGTGGGGACAGTCATAGTATGTTATTGTCGCGGTTTGTACCGTCGCAGAGGACAAAGACAATCAGATTTCGCGTGAATTACGCGCAGAATAGCCGAACAGCCGGTTCGGTCAGAATCAAACGTAAAGTAGGTCCAAGTCCAAGATTCAAAAACAGCAAATGCCCATAACCTGTTAGAATCCTGACTTCTGGTACCTAATGAAATACAGACACCGTTAGTGTCAATCCTCAGTCCGTATACAAACGACTATATTTTCTGTACCTAATGAAATACAGACACCGTTAGTGTCAATCTATCGGTACAGTTAATGTCCATTCGGCGGCGTAGATATAAGTATGGTAAAGAAACTCACCCTCAGTCCGTATACAAACGACTGAGGGTGCTCATCTTGCTAGCTGGTACATATATAATCGTATGGTCCTTTGTTCGCATTGTAATAATGGCGTGATATTAGCGAGGGTAGTGAGTATGATATTAGCGAGGGTAGGATGTGATGTGTGTGACGTAGTGGCACGCTCACGGTGTGTACTGGCCCCATATTTCAACAAAAATGATGTAGAAATCAGCTCAGAAAACAGCCAAAAACGCTAGCGTGAAATGCCCTACTAATTACATCGTACCTAGACTATTCACTTACGGTGTATTATTCTAAGTACAGACGACGGTCTCTGCCTACTCGTGTATTGTTCCAGTTCTAACATAACTTAAATGTGAATTGTTAGCATTAGAGAAACAGTACAGTAAAGACACTTGTCAAGGAACTACCTGGAGCGTGTCCATGTCATGATCATCATCGCCCACCAAGATGACTCTACGCTTCTTTTGTATCATTCCCTGGTGGAGGCTCCTTTCCAGCCTTCTCCCAGCTTTGCTCCAGTTTTTTCTGATTCATAGCACGTGAATTGAATTGTGTTGAGGAATCGACTTACTCGACAGACGACTCGAAACCAAGAGCTACCAACATTTTCCCTTCGAAGTAATTACCTCTTTCGGTGTGGTTAGCCACACCACAGAACGATCGGTATTTACCAGTCTTTGTTCTTTTTCATATTTTATTTTTGTGTACACAAACAGTAACCCTCAGTCGACTACATTATCGTGAGTGAGGACTAAAACTTTGTTATACTCTACAAATTGACCTGAAAGACAATCGAAGAAGGATTTGAGGCAAGTCCATCCGGAGAACCATCAAAACCAGAACTCTCACATCGTTGGATGTATGACTTGATCAAAGAATAGTCAAAGAACTTGACTAGACGTCATAATTGACACATTTAACGAAGGTTTATGATACACTATTATATGTGCCTAGTATGCAAACACACCTCGCCGCACCCTTCAATGAAAAACTGCGCTTCTAGTGTCCCGCTTGTGGTGTCCTGATTTCTTCTTAATGAGTGGAACCTTTGGACTCGCTATCAGAAGACTCGTGATGAACGAAAGCCATAAGCGTATCGTGCATGTTAACATTGAATGTTTTCTGTTGAAGATGGTAGTTGTTGAGTGCAATCAAACATAAAATTTACCTTCGTGCACAATCCCTTCTTGTCAGTCCTGGAGCTAGGGTAGACCGTTCCGTCACGTTCAACGTGAAAGTCGGGGTTTTTGCCACACTTGCTGGAGAAGCCTTTGATCTTGTTCATCTCCTGGAGAATCTTAGGCTTCACATCGCGATGGTAGGTGTTGTCGTCAATGACATATTTTCCAGAACCCCACCGAGGGTAAAGGGCATTGTCAAGTTCGAAATAGGTACGAGCAACGAGGTCAGCCTGTATGATCAAACATGGAATTATACCAAGTATATGAAGCTACTTTGAACTTACGTGTTCCTGGGCCTGGTGCTTGACGTGGCGGAGAGCGCGAAGGACAAGCTCGTCGCGCAGTGCACGAGCCGAAAGAGCAACCTCCTCATCTAATTCTCGAGCAGCAAATCTACCAAAGTCGTACCTGAAGAACATGCTGTGAGTACAAGTATAATAAAGTACAAGAACAATTCGGCTACATACGTTCCCTGAGCAGCGACAGTGCCGGCGAGGATTGCAACGGAGAAAAGAGACATGAACTTCATGTTTATGAGAGAAGGGTGTTGGAAGTGAAAATGATGTACTTGTGAGACCAGCTGAGGTTAATTGTTGCAGCGACAGAGCTTTTATACGTAGAGTGAGGCAGTTCCATCCCATGAGAGCCGCTCAGTGGTCCGCTTTCGACGGCATCACAGTTTGCAAAGAGTTTCATCTTGCAAGCGTAAGCCTAATTCTATCAGGAGCGTTATCCTAGATTGTCGCAATGGTAGCCTCACCTTCGGAAGTTACAATCAAATGCTGGTTACAGGCACAGACGTGAAACATCTCTACCTGGGTCAGGTGTTATCCAAGCATCAACGGTCTTGTTTCGACTGAGGCTTTGCAAATGAATTTGTCATACGAAGGAGATCCATGAATAGACTCGGAGACTAACAGACAAATGCGTCGCAATAGTGTTCGAACTATCAGAAAAGTCATTGGACGGAGACTAGTACTGAGCTCAAAGCTATACATTTCCTAGCTCTGGAGCGCGATTGGAATTACATATTATCATGGATTGAAGTGGCAGGCGTTCAGAACCCGGGGATCAAATTTCAAATTCTAGGTGCCGCGTATCCAAGGCGTCACACTTGAAGAAACCAGCGTGAGGAATCCATTTCGAGACCAGGCCAGCCATGTTTCAATAGTCTTCATTAGCTTTCGACACCTCAGGTTGTTGTCACACACGGTATCCTGGCGACTCAAAGATGTGGTCGTTGGAGTAACAATCAAAACACGGAGAGGGACCAAGGTATGTGTGTGCACGCGAGTATGTGTACATATTTTAATGTCAGGTTTTTGATGTTACATGATTTGACAGATTCAGTACAGTTGGTGCCTTATTACTGCGAGTACATCCTGATCTTAAACCTTCAACCGCGTGAAATTTCCTCTTGAACAGATTACAGTCCATAACGCTATGGCAGAAACCCAGCTTACACCGTACCTTCTCGACCGCTCTTTTATAGATTTCACCACTGCCGCCACATTGCGATCGATCGATCCTGCGTTGCAGGAGCAGAACAAAAAGAAGGCCACATACGCCCTCCAACTCTTTCTGAGCATCCTTGAGTACAATATCAAGATAGATCGGTCCCTGTGTCCCACCCAATATTAATTAAGCCTGAAGATACGACGAACACCACGAGTAAGATGCATCTTGGTCCAATAGTACAAGCACTACAAGAAACAAATCCATCAGTACTCATCATCAAGATCCAAACAAGACTCACCCCAATAAACCGCACGAGCGAAATCGCAAACGTACTATACAGCAGCACAGTAAAGTACATATTCCTTTTCGCACCATAATCAAGCAACCACCTCTGAACAAACTTGCCCGTAACATCCTCCGACTCGATATCAAGCCACCCATTCAAATTCTCCACCACCAGCACCAGCACCGCATTACTCAGCATCCACGACGCGACGAGCCACGTGCGGAACGTCTTATTCTCATCATCCAACGTCGGCCGCTCGCGCACCTCCTCCGTCTCGTCCTTCTTCAGTGCCCGGGTGACAGTTTCCCGAAAAGCAGCATTGATATCCTCCTGGGTGTTCATCGTGTCTTCGACCACCGCGGCGTCGGCGCCTGCAGTGGCCCTGGACTTGATCGACGGAAGCGCCTCGCTCTTGTCGGAGCCCTTGGTGCCCCACGACACGTCGTGCAGGTTGCAGAACGCGTACACGTTCAGCACGTTGACGAAGCTCGGGGCTAGCAGGAGGTACTGCGGGAACGAGTGGAACATGTGCGCAGGGTCGAACTGGGGAGGTGGGTGGGTAGGTTAGGTTAGGTTAGGTGAGATGGGATGGGGAGGAGAGGAGGCAGCGCAAGGAAGACTCACGAAGAGGGTAGAAGCGATAAAGTAGATACCGAATGTCGCAATCATAGCAGCCATCAACGGACCAAGGGGAGGCTGAAGGAACGTCTCAACGAATCCTTTATGCTGCGCGACGCGTTCAGGAATAGCTTTGAAAGACAAGCCCGTGAGCCACAACGAACAGACAAGGAGATACGCCGAAAGAAAGGCGTAAACCCTTTGATGCTCGAAAGTCAGTAACAACAAATCGACAATGAAAAAAAAAAAAGTATAGTACCAAAGAGTGACTGTATACGCCGTACGTTCCCCTTTCGGCCTATTACCAAGAGCAAGGACAAACTGAAGTGCCAAGAAGAAGAGGTATATCCATTTCAAAGCCTGATTGATCCAATGAATAACGACAATATGGCCGCCAATGACAATACCCTGGGAAGGAAGCAGATCGATGATAATGCTAAAGGTAAGCCACAAATTCGCCAAGGAGAACCACGTGAAGAAGAGCGTAGCCGCATTGAACTACGAACGAAAAAAAAAAAAACACCCATTAAGCGTTTTTTGTCTCGTGGATGACAGATGGGAGACTACATACCAGAGCCTGGATGTGGAAAAAGAACATGCGAAGGATATTATGATTCGATTGATAAATCTTATAAAAGTTGATCAGGGAGTATACAGAGGCGGCAAAGGAACCGTTGAGCCAGCGACGACGTTGACCAATAAGCTCGGGCGCGCTTTCCGGGACGTCCGTCTCGGCCTTGCTGGGCTTGACGTACGTGAGGGTCCATCGTTCACCAGCCTTAGCAACAAGCTCAAAGCAGAGAATACGGTCCTCGGCTAGAGTACAAACGTCAGCGATATCATAGGTACATACATGTACACGAGCACCCATACCCAAAAACATGTTCTTCGTGAATATCGACATGCCGTTGATGCCCTTATCACCAAGTCGCTCAGCCAAGGAATGATCTCCATGGAAGTACTGCTCAAGCGGCCGGCCTTGGATGGCACTATCGCATCGCGGGCGTCAGTCAGATCATTGCAAAAGCACATTTAGAAAACTCTCAGTACCGGTAGCGGTAGGCGCTGAAAGCACCAGGCAAGACGGAGACATAACCAAAGCTGCTCTCAAGGGGTTTATCTATATATATATATAGAAACGTCAGTCCACGCCCAGACCAAACGGCAGGAACAAGAAACCCGCACCGAGGATATTAGACATCTTATACTCAAAATTCTGCGCGGCAACCAGAGGGTTCAGGAGCTTCTTGCCGCCCTTCAACATCGCGTGGATTTCGCCACAGCATCCACCGAGCGTCGGGTCGTTGTGGAATGCCTCCCAGAGATAGTATATGGACTTGTGTCCGGGTTTGGTGCCAGCAT